>OY735261.1:5858664-6092510 GCA_963457715.1 Argyresthia albistria | reverse complement strand
ATTCAGCAGGTTTGTGGCTTGATGACTGTGTCTTAATTACTATCTACTAGCTCGCCCGTCCAAAGTCCACGGCCCGCTTTTTCAACCACATCGAGATAAAGTCCGAAACCTATGAAAAAACTGAACAAAAGATGGGCTTTTGTGGACGGTGGACTTTTGACGGCGGTTTCCGCTATTCAAAGGTTATGATTAGTTTTTCGATGATAAATTAATAAATGGCGGCGCGTGATTGGCTGAAATTAGTTTATTGCTCTGTTAGCTAATAAACCTTTGAACAGCGTCTCGGAAACCAGCCATGAATCGATTTTCCTGCGCAAAAAGGAGTCTTGGACACAATAGCAACAAATAGCGTCACGCTTTCCCCATACCATCCCATGTTTGTGGGGGCTAGCCATCACCGAAAGAGACAAAAGTCATAAAGTAGACACAGACACATGCATGATTTATGCACCAGTCGGTAAAGCAAAAGTGCTGAAAAAATATGAAAAATCTGTTTTTTTGCACTTCCAGGGAGTGCAAAAGTTTAATAATAACATGTGTAAGTTACTCAGTGCATGTCGCACCGAACGCCATGAAAATATGTGTATTATGTGACTTATACTTTACTCCTATGTTTTTATTGTATCTCACACAAACAATCATTATTTTTCTGTGTAAAGCACTGTGATGAGAGTAATTGTTTGTGACAGATCACAAAGTATTTCAAAGGTCCTTTACATTACGCTGAATTGAATGCACTGACCGCCATTAACTTTGTGCTTGAAATTCAGTGTAAAGGCAAAGAGCCTAAAGCCTGCACCCGTACCACACCGAGCATGACTATCAATCACTTGTACTACACCACAATTTGTCAATCACAATCTTAGATGAGCACTACTCGTAAAATACTTATAACACTTACTTTCTTTTATTTATTTCTGTTGCGATGGCCAACACGGCCGATAATTTTAACAAATATGTGATATTAATTTATGGTATTATTAAAACATGTTACATTTGGATTTGATATCTATAGGTAATTTAAAAGCTTAGTTTACACATCGGATATTCAATAAATTAGTATTTATTAGTAAGTTATTCGTTGTCGAGGCATTAGGTCTTCGACCTCTCTTGCCACCTCAGTAAGTCCGACATACGACATGGTTAGATTTACGATGAAACACACGTGATTGACACAAATCGGGGGTACCGGTGCGGGCACACGCTAACGTCCTGGTGACAGCTGCCCCGGGTTCTCTCGGCTGCGGCTGCTCCCCGGGGCCGGGGGCGGCGGTGCAGGGGCGGCGCCACCTAGCTCCGGCCCTGTCGCCTTCGTCGACTTCGCGAGCGCGGCCGACGCCACCGCCGCCCTGGGCCGGCTGCAGGGCGCCTTGCTGCTCAGCTCGGAGGGGGCGATACATCTCGATTACGCAAGACACAAGATGGCACACAACGGCTGGATTCTCGCGCACGAAGTATGCACGCGTATTCAATGCGACGACGTGACATGACCTATTATAATAAAAAATATATATCTAAACTACCTACAGTGCCACCGTCTTATATAGAGAATGGAGCGAGGCGCCACCATCTACGCCAACTGAAAAGCATACACTGCAACAACTCACAGCCAAAGTGACGTTTTCATAGCCACCGCTGGACGGTTGAGTGGATAGTGGCGTCCTCGTCAGTATTTCCGCTTTGGCCGTTCTCTAGATAACTTGGTGCCTCTGTAATTATCTATTGACACCCAAAAACTTCTAACCTTCCATGTCATGTCATTGTCAGTAAAACCAAATGCTCTGAAATCGTCTTCGATAGAATACGATACAAGACATTTCCTAGATAGTAAATTAAATGTGTTATTATTTGTTACTAATGTTTGACACTGCACCTCGCACCTTACCTTAGTTCTCAGTAATGCCTGTCTAGATTTATCATACCGATACATAATGTATGTATTTTAATTACATAGAAGAACCGGCGTTCCCATTCCATAAGCAATTTGTTTTGTTAGTTTGTATGGCGATTATTAAAGATAATCTTTTTGCGTTACCAGGGAGCCAAAGGCGGAGAAGAGAGCGAACAGCATTAACTCGTTCGTTGCTCTCGGCACCTGACAGCCAGCGCAGTGAGGGACGCGCAATCTTGATCTCCATGACCGCATCGTCACAACACAACCCTGGGATGGAGCCTACAACAACTGCTATTGCCAATACTACGGCTAGTGGATCAAGATTAATAACCCAGCATAATTTCAAAAAAGATCCAATGTTTCACCCCCAAATGTAGCAGACGCTCTCATCTCCTCTAGAAGTACTATTATTTACAAGGTGTGGTGGTTTAGTTTTATTTAAACCAAAATTAGTGTTAAGGTTTTATTAACATTCCATATTTATTGTTTACCATTCAGAATTATTATAATTATAATTTATAAATATGATTTTACTTAATGATTATAATGATCTGTATAATATATTTTATGTACAATAAGATTTATTTACAACTAACTTATTCTATGCTTGTATATTTTGTTTCTATGTGACCGATGACCGAATTTTGAGAGGATTTGTTATGAGCATAGTTTGTAACAGAAATTAATAAAATTTTAGAATATTTCTCATTCGGATAAGCTAAAAACCAAAGGTGCCCTTCATAGAACGATTACGTTATGTTGAATAAATATTTCAAGTTGAATGGGTTTAAATGAAGTTGTATTAAATAATTACGAACTTTATTGTTTTAGCCTCGATAATGCTAGCGTATTTTAATGAATTTTCATACTATTTCAAATTATATTTACCTAATACTTTCTTAGTAATTTTTATATTGTTCAATCACTTGTTAAGGCGCAGGCACTCTAGTGTTGGTCTTGCGATTCTTTCCGTTCTATTTAAATGGAGTTATTGCAATAATTGTAACGATATTACCTACTGTGACACTGGCGCGGATTGTGAGGGCGTCCCCTGCCGCCCCCCGTGCGTGACGCGGGGGCGCCTGTGCCGCTCGCTGTGAAGTGCAATACGGACCTGGACTTGACTGACGTAAATCGTACGCGCATTCATTCACGTCTCTCGCTATTCTAAAAAATGTACTTAACCAGTTATAGTTAACAGATTACAGGCAAATTGTCTGTTCCTTTTGCGTTCCAGCTGAAATTCCTTTCTACGTGCCTTGATAATGAAATGTTTGGACTTGTTCGTAAATTTCCGAGATTTAAAGTCGCGTTTGTTTGCCTTTGTGAACATCTTGGGGCCCTTGCGGCTCGCTTCACAGGCATCGTCCCGAGTAGCCGAGCTCTCTGCCTCTAGCTAACGCGAACTTTATCATGCGATAGAGACCTCTCTATGTAGCTACAATAGCTACCTATTGTTTTGATCCTGCGGAGTTAGTGAGTGAGTGTGCGATGCGAATATCTCAAGTCAATTCAGACATGTTGCGAGAATTTAGCCTTGGCCTTATGAGAGTTAATATAATCATTAATTATAAACTAATAGTCGTAAGTAACTGGCGAAAATCGCCGACGCTGATAGTGAAACAATTATTCTATTATCTGCATGCTTTGACGAGCTTTTTGGTAATAATCTAATTTAATATCTAGTAGTTACTTTTATTGTGTAATCGTTAGGTAAATACCATAAATGTAGCTAAGGGTATTTATTGTAGACAATCAAGCATAGTTGCATTACTATTTGATGGGGGTTATCCTTACATAATAATGAAACCATGGAGTGATGTTAAAGGTTTACTGGAGTTTTAGGGTTTACGAGAAGGAGAGCTATAAGGTATATTTTTTAATTTTAGCTAGTTGACTATCGCATACGCAGAATACTAAGTTACCTACAACATCTTCAGGTGTGACGCGGTGGTGTTTTGAAGTACACATCAGTACGACTTAGCAATAAACCAAAAATGAAATCTTAATGTTAATAGGTACCTAGTGTCGTATTCTGCTGATATAATGATGTAAAAAGAGAAAAAAAAATAAAAAAAATCCCTGCTTAGGCTATTCTAATAAGATTTGGATATTTGGGTTATATTTAACGAGGACGCGACAGAAATCTATATCGAATTATTTCACGCGACCCTACACTGGAGATTCCGCATGTGAATTCTTATGAAAATCTCTTAGTCAATATATAAATAGAAATTTTGTCAATTTTTGACTTAGCAAAATTTTATACATTGTTTATAGTGATTATAACCATCATAATGTACCGGGCGTCGTGGCGGGTAGACCAAAGAATAAAGGATATTTAAAAATAATTTATACTTGTAACCTCAGACCGTACCAAATTTGTATTTTGTAGACACACTTGTACTGGGAGTAACCATTTTACAAGAGATTCAAAACATTTTTACGCAAACCAGTTGACGATCAGAGATGTACAAACCGAAATATAAAATCGCTTGAGATGACAATCCCAGAGTCGGACATAATAATCTTAATACTAACAATGGTTTTCGTAATTAAGCTAAGTCAGTGTTAAAGTATTTATTTCGGTATGCTAATTTGTATGTAAGTAATGTGTAATGTAGTGATCTCCCTGACCTCCGGCGACGAACGTCCGCAAGCGATGAAGCAGAAAGATAATACAACGAAAAGTTTTATTTCCTTTTCTGTTGTTAATATATCAATACGACTTCAGAGTATTTCGTATCAATCTGAGTCGTCTTGCGCTGTGAATGTTTGTTAGGCGTAGCGCTCGGCGGCCATTTCGTGGCGTCACAAAATGGAGGGCGCTAACAAGATGGCCGCCTCGGATTCTGACTTCGCTGGGGACGCCGTCGCCGCCATGATTCCGTCCAAACAACCGTAGCGTAGCGAGTAAGGCACGTCCAGTCTAATGCTGCGGACACGGCTAGCCGTCACCTAACGCGGGACTACTCGATACATATCATCGTGTAATATTAATGTGTAATTTAGTAATAACGAGCAGTTTCATAGAGACGTTTATCTATATTCTTGTCTACTATTTATTGCAATCGGCTGTATGTCACGCTAAATTATAAAAGTGTTCTTGCGTCTTATTCCGCTTGGAGAGTGTGGTTTTGTTGCGAATATATGAAAATATACTTTAAAATACTATTTGCTTTAGATTTTTTGTATGTTCACAAAAATTTACTGTTTTTATGATCTTGAGCAATTGGGAGTCAATAAAGAGTAATATTTTCTTAATGTTTACTGTTAAATCGAGTAGCATGGTGTAGTACGAGTAGGTAGAGCGTGAGTCATCAGGCAGTGGCGTGACATTGGCCAGCAAGTGATAGGGTAGAAGTAGGGTTATAGCATCGCCTTGCAAGTTAGACGTAAGTGAAGCGGTTCATACAAACGCCGTGCATCGGAAACATATCAATTCTGTGCCCCTTAAAATCTAGTTAAATGCTAAGCTAAGAGATACATATACATAGAAATAAAGAAACAATTATTAGGTTTGAGGTATGTAATACTAAATGCTGTTTTTTGGAGAATCAACCTCCTTTATTTTGGAACTATGCAATATTGAATAATTTTACGCAATCTTAGAGAGCGCGATCGCGCGAATTTGTGATGGGTACACCGCTCTGTACGCAATCTTAGAGAGCGCGATCGCGCGAGTTTGTTATGGGTACACCGCTCTGTACGCAATCTTAGAGAGCGCGATCGAGCGAGTTTGTTATGGGTACACCGCTCTGTACGCAATCTTAGAGAGCGCGATCGAGCGAGTTTGTTATGGGTACACCGCTCTGTAAGCAATCTTAGAGAGCGCGATCGCGCGAGTTTGTTATGGGTACACCGCTCTGTACGCAATCTTAGAGAGCGCGATCGAGCGAGTTTGTTATGGGTACACCGCTCTGTACGCAATCTTAGAGAGCGCGATCGCGCGAGAAGGGTACACCGCTCAGTAGGCTATTTTAATTTTCTGTTATAAGATATGGCTTCTTTACCAAATAATGTGATTATTATTTGCTTCTCAGTATTAGCAATCTTGTTTACGTTTAGTGACATCAACTTAGTGAGTTGCGCAGAACTTATTTGTATATCGAGCAAAATAAACCATACAAAACTATATAGTTAGTAATTAATTGTTAGATTTGTGTGACTTGGATCATTTAAATGCTTTTAGGGCAGAATAAAGTGTTATTGTGGTTAAAGAAAAAACATAATGACATTGTAAAAATAGTTATAAAATTTAGCTTAAATATCATTATTATAACTTTTATAGATGTTCATTAATTTTCTTTTCTTACTTCATGGAGTATTGTGGCATTGGAGACGTCATTGTTAATTCAAATAAATTTGAGCTCATCCTCATCCGAAGTTTTAATTGCAACCAAAATGAACAACCATTTAGGGTAAGTTTCACGGGCTGGAGATGACACGTCATGAATTACTAAAAATCAAGTGTGATTTATAAATTAAGAGTTTTAAGCTAGCCGATTCAGCCTGTGAAACTAGCTCTCATCTGTCCCATAGAAATTATAAATAACCTTCAGCTAAATCCTTCATTAACCGAATCCTAAGGTATTTGCTGAGTCCCTTCAATTTTCCATAAGTACCTATCAGAGCAACAGAATGTTGCTGGAGGTTATTTCTTAGTATTTGCTGGAGGTTATTTTTTAATTTTAAAAAGTCACAATAACGTTCGTTATCGGGTGGGGTGGCAGAGGCACAACTTTAGTTTCTCATGTACATAGCAAGAGGCTCGTAGGTTAATCTGTCTAAATTAATCACCAAATTGTTTTGAGAACAAAATATCGATACGACAAATGTACTCAGATGCTCAGATACTTCGTATCGATTTGAACCGAAACGCGTGTTGAGTACTGTTGAGCTAGTTTCTAATATTGGCGTGTCACAGTAATCCGAAACACGTGGATAACATTTTCACCCAGACCGCTAACATCCACAGACACTCAATAGCTAGTTTAGGGGATCATTTCATTCACGTCGACATACGGGTAACACTAACCACAGCCCGGGCCGTCTTTGATGGGTAGATCAAAGAAATAGCGCAAAGTAGCGATATTGCGGATCTATATTTTGTAATTTTCGACGGAGTGAACTGGAGCGAATGAAGATAATCTATTTGATTAGGAAGTCGTCAATACTCACGACAGTATTGCAAATAGCACTGGGGATGCACAACTATTCAAACTGAAAGCATTTATTGCTTCATTGTGGTTATAAAGATGTTGGTAACTCAAAATTAGACTAACATCAGAGTCAGTTATGCTATCACTGTGTCAGGTAGGTACTTTAGTTAAGGGCGGGCCCTAGGCAATTAGAACTTAGAATTTCATCCTTAACTTATTTTTAGAGGAAATTAAATTAAAAAAAGCTTTTAAAAAAGGTAAGCAAGTCTAACTGAGGAACATACTGTGGCAATGATGAGATAAATAACAAGAACACAAATTCAGATGCGGTGCGAAATTGTAAATTAAAACATTGTGAGAGACAGATTTTCTGGCAACTTCAGATACTTTTCTATCGAGCAAAATTAATAAAATTACGTTTATGGGAAAGCAAAGTCACGCTGACACTTGTGATAAACAAGCTATAGTAAACTTGCAAGTACAGACAGAAATCTCTTGTTAGAGATAAACTCGCCTTTGTAAATTGTTATTCTTTCATTTATTTTCTATATAAGTATCTGTTTTGTGGAGTACAATAAAGAAATTACGAAATTACGAAGTGCCATGAAAAATCAGGTTTTCGTGTTCACCTCTTCGGTCATGTTCACCTATCCTATAAAACATATGTCCATGGATCGAGAATATAAATTATGAACAAAAAATAACACTATTCAAACTGAATTATCTCAGAAAACCTACTATTTATGACAGTTTGTCACAGAACATTTTGTATCATTTCAACTTTAGGTAGGTATCCTAGAAAGATTATTTATACATATAAGAACGACTCGACGACTTCTGCTATACGAATAAATAAATAAAATCCCAGAAAGGTTCGATGTTCTTTCAACTCTACCTATTGGTGAGATAGAGCTCGCTGACGGACAGACGGACAGACGGACGAACAGCGGAGGCTTAGTAATTGGGTCCCGTCTGGCACCCTTTTGGTACGGAACCCTAACGACTACATGTGAAGTTAGCAGGACGATAAAAACTTTGCACGACGAGCGTCACACCACGTTTGCTTTCGCAACTAGTTTTATTAGTTTCAGATCAGAGCCCTCTGTGGACATTAAATTTAAACTTCGTGGAGTGCCGGGTGTGTAAGAACGGAACTGTAATGAAAGAACAAACATATCCCTACGCCAGCAGTCCTTAAACGAAACACGCTTTTTCCGGAAGACCGGTAGACACCTAGACAGATATCTTCAGGTTCTAGGCATATACATATATGATACCTAAACATATATACAGAAAGTCAGCAGCAGCAGATATACTTACATAATAAAGCAAGCTTGTCAAATATCAGATCAAATATAAACATGCTAAACAAACTGAAACATCTACACAGTGGATGTCTTTGACAGTAGATATTTTTGGTTGTTTACGATGTTTAGATCTATTCGTATCGTCTATGCTTACATTATATCTGATGCTGACTGGTCATTCATTTATGCACCTAAGTATTGAGCTGACAGTGAATGGTGAAACTCAAGAAATCAAGATCAGCTAAGTCATTTGCCAAGCTTACATTTTGCAATATCCAGACCCCCATCTAAGCTAAGGTCCTTGTTAAGTCCAAGAGCCGACAAGTAATTTAAGACTTTCAAGATCTCTGATTCGCAGAGTGATTCTACCTCATTTTTCATGCGCATAAATTTTGACACGTTCTCAGCTGAAATGAGAATTTCGTGCGCTAGCACATTACATTGTCCGCATGTGACAAGATACCAACATTACGCAGTCAACACATCGTGTATGATATATTGATATGGCTTACATGCTTACATAATTAGTATAGTTGAAAAGCTTTTAAACATATATACAATGAGATAGATATAGCAGAAAGCGCAGCGCGCAAAAGATGTTATTTTGAGTTTATTCAAAAATTCAGACTAATAATAATCTGGTGATCACCCCACTTCTAAACATGAACCTAAATCACGAAGTTAAACATGAGTACTTTTGGTATAGATTTTTTGTGGTACCAGTACTATCGTGCAATAATATCTCTACATCTCCAGAAGCAGACAAATAGTAACACATTCATTGAAACTGTTCACTTCACACCACATCTGCTACTATAAGCATGGCTAGCCCACGCAACCTCTTAACCTGGATAGGTTCGTATAAATAAATAGAGCTCACTGGCAAACCCGTTAATGAGGATAAATCATCTTTGTAAGTGTAGTTACAGACAGATCAAAGGGTCGCAAAGTTGTCGGCAAGTCGTTACGGCGTCGCCAAGTCTCTGACCCAATTGCTGACGCATACCTAGCATAGTACCTGTGGATGTAAAAAGTACTTTTTTATAAGCTTTTATTTAGTTTTACCTGTTAGGACTACGTCTGTCTAGTTATCTATCTACAAATCAAATCTTGCAAGCTTTTGACCCACTACCCGTTTACCGATTAATATCAGGGTGACATTTAATTAGCTGACCATATTTTGGGGAATGATAGTACCCATCATTATGAACAACTTTCCCCAAGAAACATAATAGTCGCAAATGGAAAAAAAATTTCGTCCCCAGTACATTGCCCCGATCAGCTGATTTCAAGTTTCTATGGGAGACCCAAATTTTTTTTTCATTTGCGTGCATTCCATGGGGAAAGTTCTTCATAATGATGGGTATGATTCCCCAAAATATGGTCAGCTAATTAAATGTCACCCTGTAGTTTTGTTAAGTTTCTACTACGGTGTTAGACCCCTTTGAGGAAATAGGAATTATTGAACTGAGATTTGATTCGGGTAAAAGTGGGCGCAACTACATCTGCCTCTACACTAACTTCACAGGATGCTCATCCCATACAAATTAGAATTATTAACCCTTCGTAAATAAGAGATGGCATGGCGTGAGGAGTAAGATTTGCACTTTAAACGCCATGGTTTCAGTTAACATACTTCTAGGTGGCGCTAATCTTAGATTAAATCCAATATATCTTAGGGCCATCTAGTGGTATTTGCAATTTTTCGATGGTGCAGCACCAAGCGATAATGGCTTTGAACTAAAGAAGCTTCCGTAGCATCTAAGTTTACGCCGGTGTCATATTTTGTTCTAGGTGGTCTATCTGTATTAGTATATCTAATATTATAGTATCTGTGCTAACTTGAATAAAATACTTCAGCTGCAAATATCCGTTTAAGCATATCCTCAGCCTGACATGGCTCTTGCTTTTTACAGTTGACTGACCAAGAAATACTCGCAAATGATGTACCTACCGCTGTTCACACAAGAAACAATAAATAAGATCGAAAACATTTTTGTTTGCATAATATTGGAGAAAGGAAGAAAGTATATCTAATACTAAGGCTGGATTTTACCAACCAAATTATATCCAGAGAATAACTATCCCGGGGATAACTTGTAACTTTTTCATATATACCAGTGACAGCTAGATCAGATCACCCCATTTTGAACTGATCTAGGTATCACTGGTGTCTATGAAAAAGTTACAAGTTATCCCCGGGACAGTTATTCTCCGGATAACTTTTTGTTGGTAAAATCCAGCCTAAGAGGCTTTGTCGTAGATGAAGGTGTGCGTGAGCAATAAAGTACTCTATGTGAAATCGTTTTTTTTTAACTCAGTTGCAATAAATATTGTGAGCAGTTAATAAATTAGACAACCATATTATGTGGATGCTTGTAATTAGCTTTTAGTGTGCCATTTATAAACCATGTAAAAATTATAGCTGTAAGCTTCCCGAAGAAAATAAAATAAAATAACTATCTAATACTAACCTACGTAATGGGTAGAGTATCCGACTTATTGATAAGCGTCAAAAATAGCCTGATTGATTTCGAGAAAATGATGGTTGCTAAACTTGGCGGGGGCTCTGCCATGCCCACAATAAATTGTTTGACCATCAGATAAGACATGACCGGGGCCTTTTATAATCATGACATCAAATTATATATTTCTCTTCTGAATAGTTGATTTATTTACATGAAAACATCGACGTGTGCAATGAAAACAACTGCAATCAGCAAAAGCAAAATGTGTTTAACGATGTCGATAGTGGCAATAATTGCGCGAATTGATGGTTTTCAATATCGCTGAGGTCGGCGAGTAAGTTGTTTTTAGACTATCGCCGCAGATTGGAAGTAATAAAGTAAATTTTCATGTGAAAAATGCATGTCTATGACTATACTCAGGGTGTAACAGAAAGGTGTAGTCATATTTTAGGGGGTTGTTAGGGACATCATTTTGACCAACTTTCACTGTGAAACCGATTTGATCAGAGCAACTTTATTTTTCAAAGTAGCGCCCCGTGGTCTAGAGGGTTTTATAGTTGCCTCTCACGCAGGAGATGCAGGTTCCAATCCCGCTGCTGATCATGTACTAATGAGATAAGTAATTTAAGTACGTTATAAAGTTGTTCTAACGGTGATGGTGTGGCATCACCTATCAGGCGATCCACATACTGACATACAAGATGAATGACGCTAGCAAAAAGGAACTCAGCAGTTGGCAGAAGTCACGACAGATGTCATAATAGTAAAACAGAGCGCAGAACAAATGCGAAACAACTGACAATCGATCCTGCATCGCGGAAGAGAAGTTTCTTTGGTTGAAAACTATTTAAAGAACGTCCGAGCATAAGCTGTTGGACAGTGTGGTCCCCAGGTGTCAAAACGTGGTGCGGAGATCTCCCTTTTAAGGATCACTAACCACAGCGGACGCAGCCAACGGACCTCCTCTATATATAGCAACATTCGTCCTCTATACTGGTGACCCTCGACATTGAACACACAGCAACCTTCTGCTACCTTCCGAAGACTTCTTCCGCAGCCATCTGAAGACGCATTCCTGCAACCACCTTGGAGCCAACTTCTCATTCATCCTCCCTCATCAGCAGCAGAGCACCCACATCCTCAAGGTCTTCAGCAAGCCAGCAACAACGAGCTCCCAGCAGTTCCAACGCAGCATCTCACAAAGCTTCCTGGTCCTGCAGCTCTCATCATCATCAACGGTGGCGGCCTCACCACGCACACTCCCAGCTCTTCCCCTGTAGTGGAATCCGAGGGAACTAACTCTTCCCTACGGCGCACGTGGAATCTGAGCAGCATCAATGGTGGCGACCTCGACACGCACACTCTTAGCTCTTCCCCCCTGGCTGAATCGGAGACAACAACTCTTCTCTAGCGGCACGTGGAATCTGAGCAGCAACAAGCAACCTGGGTTGGAGCGCAACATGTTCACCCAGTACAACCAGCTTTGCAACATTGAAGCGCACTCAAGCATCATCATCATCACCAAGCACGGCACTTGCAAGCATCAGCGATGCACAAACTGGCTCACCGACCGACCTTCTTTCATACTCACTGTCGCAGTGACTCCACCGTCACTGTCTCGGAGCTTATACTCGGACGTTCTATATATAGTTTGCAACCGAAGAAACTTCTCTTCCGCGATGCAGGATCGATTGTCAGTTGTTTCGCATTGTTCTGTGCTCTGTTTACTGTTATGACATCTGTCGTGGCTTCTGCCAACTGCTGAGTTCCTTTTTGCTAGCG
Source organism: Argyresthia albistria (assembly GCA_963457715.1). Lineage (NCBI taxonomy): Eukaryota > Metazoa > Arthropoda > Insecta > Lepidoptera > Argyresthiidae > Argyresthia > Argyresthia albistria. The sequence continues at coordinate 6,079,897 of OY735261.1, read as the reverse complement.
CCATTCATCTTGTATGCCAGTATGTGGATCGACTGATAGGTGACGCCACAATGGAAAACATCGTGAGGAACCCTTCATTACTCCATAGCTGCGGCGATGAGCTAGCCCCCTGTCACGCAAAATGGAGTATTGAATCACTGGCTGAAAGTGGGCACAGTTGTGTCTCTGCCAACCCATATGGGAAAAAACGTGACGCTCTGTTATGTTAACTTTATTTTTAACTTCTCCATAAAATTCAGCAGATCACCCGGCACAAATCGTATGGAGAAGTGAAAAATAAAGTTCTTCTGAACAAATCGGTTTCATAGCGAACGTTGTTCAGAACGATGTCCGTGTTCCAACACCGTGAAATATGACTACACCTCTTTGTTACACTTAGAAAAAGAAGAACAACAAAGTTTAAAGGAATTATCCACCTAAACGAGATTAAAACATTTTGAAATTCAGCAGCATAACCAAGGAATGTTTTCCAAAAGAAAAAGAGTATGCAATAACAAAGTTAAAGGATCCACCCGCGCAGCCGGCGGCGCCGCGGTGAAATGTGGCGGCGTGCGCGAACGAATATCAAGTAGCCAGCCGCATTGCCGTCCGGAGAGCAGAGTGCCTCACGCGTAATGGCGCGCGTGTCGTCACGTCCTGCCCTAGAACAAGTGCCGGATTCCAGTGACAAAATGATGGCGTAATGATACTGACACGTCTTCGGTCCACTTTAGATAACTTTTACAATAATTAGTATTTCATCATAGGGAACCGGTATACAGATGCAGAAACTTCAGGTACCCAAACTGAACCGCCATTGTCACGTCATTGTCAGCGATTTAACAATATGTTTGCAGAATCGTGCACGGCCGCGGTCGCTGTATCAAGCTAGATTGGCGGGTGTACGAAATGCATGCATAACCTTACCCCAGCGACTGAACTGTTGAGCTTGGTAGAGCATGTTGACAGTTTTTTCGTCAACTTTTTGTGTACGCGACATATACAGGGTGACATTTAATTAGCTGACCATATTTTGGGGAATGATAGTACCCATCATTATGAACAACTTTGCCCAAGAAACATATAGTCGCAAATGAAAAAAAAATTTGGGTCTCCCATAACTTGAAATCAGCTGATCGGGGCAATATCATTTGCGACTATACAGGCTGTAACAGAAAGGGGTGCACAAGCCGAAAGGGGGTTGTTAGGGACATCATTCTGAACAAATTTCACTATGGGACCGACTTGATCAGAGCAACTTTATTTTTATTAACTCAGTACATTTCGGGCCTAGCACTCAGCTAATCTGTATGGTGGTGGAGTGAAAAATAAAGTTGCTCTGATCAAGTCGGTCCCATAGTGAAAGTTGCTCAGAATGATATATTATGTTTAAAGTATATTTATTATAGTAGATATTATATAGAGTATATTTATTTAGTCATTTATTGTGCCCTGACTTCGTATATTTCGTATATATTTATTGCACATATCAGAAAAAAACATAATCAATACAGAAAAGGTATGAACAAAGGCAAGCTTATCTCTAAAACTTCCCTCTCTTTATCTGTTTTTTTTCCTGTCATGCCTAGGTTTGCTGGAAGAAATGTCTTTTTAGAGATAAGCTCGCCTTTTTACATACCTTTTTGTAAATGTTACGTATTTTTTTAATGTTTTTATGCAATAAAGTATAAATGAATGAAATTAAACGATAATTGAAACAAAAAGTAAACTTTAGAAAAAACCGACTTCCACAAACCCTATTTGATTAGATTGAGTTTAATATTAACTGTAACCCCTTATCCCCCCCTCCCTTGGGGAATTAATTTTGTCAAATGCTATATCAGTGCTACCCCACGCGACTAAGGAACCCCTGTACAAAGTTTCATGGCTCTAGGTCCACCGGTTTAGGCTATGCGTTGCCTGCCCGTCAGCCACGCATTGTATTTGTACCTAGTATTGAGCAGATCTGGTGGCCATATGTGGTCTTCATCAGCAGTTCCGCATCACAATATTATGCTTACCATGTGCATTTGCACGAGTTATTATGAAAAACACAAAAATCACTATAGGTCTGCCTATAATATTTGAAGAGTTCTCTCGATTTCTCCAGGATCCCATCATCAGATCCTGACCTGGTGTCAATGGGACCACCCTTGAGGTATTACCTATACGCCGAAAAAAGATTTGTTCAAATCGGTTCATAATTGGCGGAGCAATCGCGTAACAAACATAGAAAAAAAAAAAAAAAAAAAAAAAAAAAAAAAAAAAAAAAAAAAAAAAAAAAAAAACATACGGGTCGAATTGAGAACCTCCTCCTTTTTTTGAAGTCGGTTGAAAATTGATGTTTCGTTGATTCATTTACACGTTGTCTACCTATTACCTACCACTTTCAAAGATTACAGCTACCCAGAAGAACACAACAACAAACACATTCCGTATTAGTAGGTACAATTATATGTATGTATATAATATATATATTTATGTAGGTCTATGTATATTTAATATAGTTCATATTTATTTGTCCATGTTATGTATTGTTATTTTATAAAGTTTATTTAAGTAAGTGGGTACTTTATTTTATATTTATGTTGTAATTTCCGTGTTGTTATGTAGTTTTATTGCGCACTAGGACTGTCCTCATGCATCCACATTCCTATCCTGCCAAGGTTTGCTGGTAGAAATCTCTCTTTAGAGATAAGCTCGCCTTTGCGTATAATATTTCTTGTGAATGTATATTTTAAGTTTCTGTGCAATAAAGAACATGAGAACACACTACTATTACAGACAGTCTTCTAACCTTTAACTATATTTTGGCGCGTGAGTGACGATAACAGGGGGCGCTAGTTCTACGCAACTTACGCAACGAACCTGTCATCAAGCCTTAGTTCCATCGCAACTGTCACACCGCGTGCCAAAATATCGTTGAAAAATTGTACCTACTATATGTACTACTTACTAGGTACCTATAGAGAAACTTATATTATATATGTATATGGTACCTACCCTACGTTTTAAAATTACATTCAGCTGCAGCTCTGAGTAAAAGTAAAAGTAAAAGTAAAAGTGTACCACAATGACGCAATAAATATATGAGTATGAGTATGAGTATGAGTGATATTTCACAGATTCAGAAACATCTAACAAAGTCTGCTTTCGTTTGAGTACATAACAGACACAAATCATGTCCGATGTCTGTGTTCGTTTGCTGTATGTTTTAGGTTTTTTCATGCGCGGCAGAAATATTGCTCGCGGCGCGCTCCCTCTCACAATTTATTGACATGGCGCTTTCTGTAACACTAACAGCAGTATTCCGTTGAACGCGATAGAGATCCATGGCTATCGTGATACATTATTCCTGGACTAAAGAATGACCTTGGAAGATATTGGATGATTTTATACATATAAATCCAATAAATTGCATCAAAACACGTCCATCCGCGTATGATCGCTATTCATAATATTGTTTAAGAGACAACTTTCGAGCGGCTGAACCAATTTGAACAAAACATACCTAAGAGCCATGGCCGGGATAACTGTTCCATTTACAAAATCTGTGCAACTATTTGACCACTGGAGTGCCACGGACAGTACAAACAGAACGAACGAACGACAGACGCTTCAAAATTATAACGCCCGCCCCTCTCTTGACTGTCGGTAGTTAAAGATAATCTATGGTTAATTTTGATACCATGACATTGACCACTGTCATGTCACTTCATACATCTGTGTTGATGAGCGTTTTTTTTAATTGCCCCTGTTAGAAAAAGTCTCTTTTACGTCATTTCTATGCAGTCAGACAGAATCATCATCTCACCCCGATGAAGAAAAAATGTGTCCCAAAAATTCTATATACATATATTTTTGTTTCCACTTACCTACCTACCTACATACAAATCATCTGTTAAATCGTAACAAAATAGGAAAAAATAACTTTGGACAATTTTTTTCTCCATAGGGGGTGAGAACGGCTCGTGATTCTGAAAAGAAATGACTTAAAACTTGCAGAAAAAGAGACTTTCTCAAATAGCGGGCAATTTGTTTTTAAACTCTCTGATATGCAAATAAGTAGGCAGGTTAGGTTTAGCTAATTGTTTAAACTATATATTTATGATAGCGATATCCATAGTTTAGGAATCAGGCTCTATTCGGGCAGATCCATTTGTGTTTTATTATTATTATTTTTGGATACATGTTTACTTCTCGTTTGGCGATTATTTGTGCAGTTTTCAGCGATTTCAATATAAATTGGTCAGTTTGGAGTCGATTGCCTGCCTTCTAAACCTTAATCGGACACACTATGTTTCTCGCGTTGTAACTTTCTATTAAGTATGAATAAATTAAAAGTAAAAAAAAATGTTTAAACAAAGGTTTATTTAAATGCCCTATTTTCTATGATATAAAGATTGTTGCGGGATTCACAAGTTTATGTAAAATAGGTGCCTACTTCATTCCAAATAACATTGGAAATTTTTAGGGTACCGTACCTACCCGAAGGGTGCCAAACAGGACCCTATTACTAAGGCTCCCCTGTCCGTCTGTCAGTCCGTTCTTCCATCAGCGGGTCCTAGAGCACGAACCGTAATAGCTAGAAAGTTTAAATTTTCACAGAATGCGTGTATATCTGTTGCCGCAACAACAACACATACTGAAATACGAGAGATATTGCAAATTAAAGGGGGTACAAGAGACTTGTTTTGATACACCCACGCATTTCAATATGATGGTATATTTAGCTTCAACCTTCATCGTTGAGGTGGCTCAGCGGGTATGAAGTAGGCTCTCAATCCGTAGGTCGTGAGTTCAAATCCTCGTGAGGGTATAATCTTGTTTATTTATATTTTTGGTTTTGTTTTTGTTTTATTGTTTTGAGTGCTTAAATTTTTGTAATACGATAGTACGGTACCCTTTGTGTGCGATTCCGACCCGCACTTGGCCGATATTTTTCTTCATATTTCCAATCCTATATGAAATTGTGAATAGCAGTGTGGGAGATAAGGCTCATTTACACAGACAACGCTATCTTATTTTTCAATGTATTTTAACAATATAATTTACTTTCGTTGCCTTAAAATAAACGTATTATTGAAGAGCTCCCAGCATCCTTCACGAGGACACAAAAACACAAATCTGAAAAGGGTCAAGGACACCAAGGCTACTCCACACCAGACAATATCCAATATAAAATGTCAAAATGAAATATTTATACATGTTTAAAAGAAATGCCGTCATTCGTGTGACGAATGAGCAACATTTACGTAGAAACGTGTACCCTTGAAACTTTCAATAGCATTGTTATTCTGTTTATATTAACTAAAATTTTGTTTTTAACTATGAAAATTACCGAATTACCGTGAAAGTCGTTTGACTGAATAATACATGAATATATCAATAATATGCATCACGCGGTTCCGTATACTAGTCGAACAAAAAATGGCCATAGCACGCAGAGGTATAGTTATCTCTCGTCTAAACTCTTGCAAATGAATACGTCCTTAAGTAATTTCCGGATAAAGGTGCTGTTAAATTTCAGCTCTCACTTATTTATTTATATATTTATTAGTTGTACCTTGTAATGAAATGAGTAATTTTGTGTATTTCACATTACAAAAAAAATAACGAGAGTGTTTTAGCGAGCATTCTATCGAGCGTTTTAGCGAGCATTGTATGTATATCATTTTTTTACTTGTTTTTTAAGAGAGCGTGATTGCTAGAAAGAGCTGTTTAACTCTGCCCGTAGTTACTCCCGGATTAACTTTGGTCTGAGAGCATATTTTTTTATTAAAAGGGCGTAATGCCCGATTTTAACAACAGTTAGGGGACACTTAGCTCTTTTTCATAGCTGTCTAGCGATTGTTCCGGAGGTCGGACCCTTAAATTTAGGAGGTCCCATAGTGGCCTAGTTGACCCTTTAACTTTGGTCAAAGCGAAACAACCGCTAAGTGGCCCCTAAAATAAAATAAAGTGTCCCTTAAAACATAGGGATTGTTAGTGAAATCGGCCATGTATTCTGTTAATAAGCGCGCATAGCGCTTTGCTCCTAAACGACTGAAAGATAAGCAGGCCGACGCGGCTGACTGAGCAAGCTGAGTGTAAACGCCGCTAAATAGCGATGTGTTCAATTTTGTAAACACATGAACGATACAGCCGCTGGCTAGCAGTAAGAATATTAATAAAGCCTCATAAATATATCATAAGAGGAAAGGATGATCTTAGAAATTAATAAAGTTTTGAGACAACTGATAGATCCTATAATTTGTTCCCACTTTAAGTGCGGAACCCTATAACTTGGAATGTAGGTATAGTTGGTTAAAAGTATGTACTTTGACGTAAAAATATATAAAATGATGAAAACGAATATCATACCTTTACTGTCATTTCAGAGTCACAGTCATATTCGATGTATTTAGACAGTTTACGTTTTACATCAAATATGGCCCTATACTCAATATCAATATTAAGTCTTTTATGTCTTTTTATTATATACTCCTGGATAAAAAGGAAACATAATCACTGGAAAGCAAACGGAGTCCGAGGACCAACTCCGCTACCGATTGTTGGTAATTATGGAGGAGTATTGACTTCTAAGGAATCAATCGGTGCTTTAGCACAACGTGTATACAACACATATCCCGATGAAAAGGTGGTCGGCATTTACCGAGGTTTGGTACCAGTTCTTGTTATACGAGATCCCGAGTTGTTAAAACATGTACTCGTCAAAGATTTCAATACATTTCAAGACAGAACAGTCAAGACAGCAGATGAATTTGATGATAATTTATCTAGAATAGGCGGTGAGAAATGGCGTCTGTTGAGAGAAAAAATGTCTCCTCTGTTTACATCAGGAAAACTTAAGAAAATGATGCCTTTGGTAGAAAACTGTGCACAAGGTTTTATAAGGTATGTTGATGACTTGGTAGACAAAAACGACATACACGAGTGTCGTGATCTGGCAGCAAGATATGCTTTGGCCGTTATATGCTCATGCGCTTTTGGTGTCGATGTCGACTGTTTTAATGATAAACCAAATGCGTACAAAGACATCAGCGACGTGACATCACCCTTTGCAACTACAATGACGAGATTAATCAACTTTTTGGTACCAGGATTCCAGGACATGATGTATAAATTAAATATTGTTGATGTTAATGCCAAGCAACGTACTTTCTTCTTAGCATTAACGAATGAAATCATACAGAAAAGAGAAGGGAAACCGAAGACGAGACATGACTTCATGGATCTCATGATTGAACTTAAAGAAGAAGGTATTCAAAACAGTCATAGTCAGAAATTTGAATTGAATGCTAACCTAATAGCAGCTCAAGCTTTTGTATTTCACGCAGCTGGGTTTGAGACATCATCAATAAGTATGTCGTTATTTCTACATGAACTTGCCCTGAACCAAGATATCCAGGATCGATTATATAAAGAAATATGTGACAAATTGGCCAAACACAACGGTAAAGTGGCGTACGAATCGTTAAATGAAATGAGCTATCTTGAAATGTGCATCGATGAAACATTGAGGAAATACCCAGTCTCAACGGTATTACTTAGACAATCGGGATCAGATTATCAATTTCCTGGATTAAAATTGAAAATTAAGAAAGACACTAGTATATTAATACCGATCATGGGGATACACAATGATCCGCAATTTTATCCGAGCCCTGAAGTGTTCAATCCGGAGCGGTTCTCGCCTGAGAACAAAGCTGCCAGGCCTCCTTGCACATACCTGCCCTTTGGCGTAGGACCTCGTCACTGTATTGGTGAGTCTTTATTCCTATAGTCTTCACAAAATAAAAAGCCCGTTTTGACAGTTTACGCCCATGAAGTTTTAACCCCTAATGTAATAAAAGCCAACTGTTGCGTACAAGCAAAGCGTACAAGTTGCACCTAGGAAAACCGCTTCTAATATATGGCCAAGCGCGATTCGTACTCGCGCACCGAGCGTTCCGACAATTTATTTTGCTGTGGAGGAACAACAAAACGACTTTCAGATTTTTCCGATTACATGCCCAATTCCATTCTAGATAAAAAGGAAGTATTATTCGCAAAGGAGTCAGAAACCGAAGGAAATTTATAAATTTTACAGCATAAACGGTCGTATTGTTTGATTGTTTGATTTTTTCACGACCTCAGGACCACACAGACAGACAGACGAACAAGCCTTATATCACTCGGATCCTGATCACTTCGTTGTCTGTCCTTTGTAGGGTTCCGTACTCGAAGGATGCCAAACGGGACCCAATTACTAAGCCTCCGCTATCCGTCCGTCTGTCTGTCTGTCCGTCTGTCACCAGGCTGTACCCCATGAACCGTGATAGACTGTTGAAATTTTCACAAATAATGTATTTCTGTTGCCGCTATAAATAACAACAAATAATAAAAACAGATTATAATAAATGTTTAAGGGGGCTCCCGTACAATACATGATTTTGATACATCCGACTCGCACTTGGCCGTTTTTATTTTCCTTTCCAGGATCGGAATCCTTAAAACAACTCGGTAATCAAAAGACACAACGATGATGTTCGAGGAGGGCTATTTGTAAACTTTTAGGCGACAGTACAATTGTTTGTTGTTCGCACACGGCCGTGGAAGTCTTGTGCAGTGCTAATATGCTTGAATCCGTGAATTTCTATTGCAGCTTTACGTTTCGCCAAAATGCAGGCGATGATTGGGCTGGTGGCATTTTTAAGAAAATTTAAGGTAAAGCGATGCGAAAAAACCGAGGATCAACCGAAATTCGACCCCAAGGGACTAATAGTACTTACTCCAGAGAATGGACTATGGATACAAATTACTAAACGATGATTAAAATGTTGGATACATTCAGCCATAAAAATATAGAAATTAAACCCGTTGTGACTTGATTGTTTGATTTTCTTTTCTTTGTCGAGTAAAGATCAATGTGGAATTGTATAATATGAGTCTTGCCATGTTTACTAAAATGGCGCTTTTTATGTTTTACGTTTACTAAAATTTACTAAAGCGGCGAATACCTCCGATGTAATATGAGACATAACGATAATGAGCAATAAGACACTAATCGTATCAAGCTCATAGCAAGTCGGTGAGAGCGCGGGCGGGACGCGGGCGCGTTATCTTCTGTCTGTCAGTCTGTCCGTCTGTCCACGCTCGTGTCTTTTTACGTAACGGGAACTTTAAGCTGGGTCCAGATATCCGTTCCATACCTCCGTATCGTATCAGGGCTAAGATTCGCGTAATATTTAGTTAATAGTCACGATGCTGGCACTATGACAACGATCGAACGTCTCATCGCGCCTTAACATTGTCATTCAACTATTTAACTATGCCGCCATTGTATAACGAGAATAATTGCCGTCCTATTGCGGCTCGTGAACGGCCATTGTAACAGGCGAATACCATTACCATAATTTTTTGGTTATGTTTTTGTTAAGGTTCTTACATCACTAGGGCATTGAACGAGAATTGTGTACAAGAATTGGGCCCCAGGTCGCGACCCAAAAACGCTAGTTTGGACGTCTGTTCGATTCGGAACGGTGTGGTACAGCGACTTGATCAGAGAGAGGTACGCCCCGATCCATGCGAGTCGGCTTTTTCGCCCCGTACAAAGACGATACGGTGTTAGGCCGTCCGCTGCGTTAAGCGGGCGTCAGTCGCGGGTGTCCGTCGCGGGGACCCGCGCCGTGCTCCGTTGTGGACAAATTTACCCGTCGCGGACTCCCGCCTCTCGCAGCGCCCAGTACAGTTTCGATCGCGCGGATGTACAGTCGATATCATGGATTATTTGTATACTACCTTGCTCACTGATTTTCTAGAAACATCTCCGCTCGCGTGCTCCGTCACACGGACACCCGTCGCCCGCGGGGCGGGCACCGCCGCCCGCACCGCTTGCGACGGGGGACCCGCTGCACGCAGCTGAGCACGCAGTGCGGGCGCCCGTTCTGTGCACCCGCTTAACGCAGCGGACAGCCTGAGGGTGCGCGCGCGCGCCATTCTGGACGTGATCGTGGCATGGTCAGGACGTACCCTGTCAGTAGTAGTACCCGCGCAATATTGTTATTATGAATATCAATGAAGCATGCGCAAGAAATCGCTAAATTATCATAGACTTCCGCAGCAGAAGACATGGTCAGACGATACTTGACACAGCAATGAACACGCGATGGTCGCAGCGACGGGAATGATACGCAGATACGGAACGGATGTACGGGTTATTTCCTACGCGTCGATCGTGACGCTGATACGATACGGAGGAACGGAACGGACACAAGAACATATCTGGACCCAGCTTTACTGCACTAACTTACTCTATAGTTACACCCACATGGTTGAACCGATGGCCTTCAAGCTGCAATAGTTAGTAAGGTGTGCCCGACCAAGTGTGCTTCACGGTCTGTTGGGTGACGACACGTGTTGCGGCTCAGAACACCCTGTATGTATATACCCTGGTGAGCAAACATGCGCCAATTACCATAAAGTACAAGCTGATTGCCCGTGTATTGTTATAATAATAAATCTTTTAGTTCAGGTAAATTAAAATACAAAATGGTTACATATATCCCGACTATTTTTGAATAAAAACTATTGAACTATGAATATAGATTATTTCGTGGATGTGAGTGAATTTATTTGTATTTTGCCGCGTTTGATACATACTTGAGCTTCTGAGAGCAATTCGTATTATAGTAATACGATGGATTTTGTCATTTTAAAATATGGAGAAATCAGAAATCAGAATTTTTATGTGGATCGTAGTATTCGTAGTATAGTAGAGATGTTACATTATAAAGTGTTCCTTACGTCCTGCCATAAAAATAAATACGTTAGTAAAATAAGTAAAAATAATTTAACATGTCAAAATAAGAAATTTTTCATGTCAACACAACATCCAGGCATACAAAAATTAAATTAAATGAGGATTATGAATTAAATTATGTAATAAAATGTCAGAAAAAATATTAGATTAATTATCATGTCAACACATTATAGCACACATTACGCATTATCATGTTAAATATTCATCTATAGAATAATACGCCTCAGCAGCTAGGTAGTCTTTCAATTTTAATTTGAACAAATTCGTGTTATCTATATTCATAATAGGTACCGGTATCCTGTTATATATTTTAGATGCCATCGTTGAGGTAGCTCAGCGGGTATGAAGTAGGCTCTCAATCCGTAGGTCGTGAGTTCAAATCCTCGTGAGGGTATAATCTTGTTTATTTATGTTTTTGGTTTTGTTTTTGTTTATTGTTTTGAGTGCTTAAGTTTTGTAATACGATAGTACGGTACCCTTCGTGTGCGATTCCGACCCGCACTTGACCGATATTTTTCTTCATATTTCCAATCCTATATGGAATTGTGAATAGCAGTGTGGTAAGGCTCATTTACACAGACAACGCAATGTAATGATATACTATACTGGATTCCTTAAAGGATTTGAAATATGAGGAGGAAAATTAAAAAAAAAAAAAATGTTATATGGAATGGAGTATAGGTACCTACCTTACCGGAATGGAGTATAGGTACCTACCTTACCTACCTAATTAAATCTACACTACAAGTTAATCTCGCAACAAGCTTTTACATCATAGAAAATTGTGTTTTATAATAAATTGAAGCATTTCATTCAATTGAAATTTTATTTTTACCTTTGTAGGGCATTTAAATAAAAGCTTTGTTCCAATCTAGACCTAGAGTACTTGTCAAGACCAATCAAACGAGTCCAAACTTAATAGGGTTGCATCGTTTGGTAATCGATTTCCCATGGTCACCTTCTGGCTCCATCATCAGACCCTGAACCTCATCCGGGACCAAAGTACATGTGAAGATGAATCCAATGAGCCCAAACTCGATAGGGTTGCGTCATTTGGTAACAGAGTTCCCTTGACCACTTTCCGGCTCCAGCATTAAATCAGCTCCATGTCATAAAAAATATTATAATACCAAATTACTTGTCAAGACGAATTGAACAAGCCCAGACATGATGCTGCCAGCCCAGGCAACTTGCGACGTTTTATTACAGAGTTCCCCTGGCCATCTCCAGCATAAGATCAGCTCCAAGCCAGAAAAATATACGTTTTTCGTTTTTCACATGTACCCAAAAAATGGGATCGCCCGTTTAAGTATGTACTATGGGTACTTGACTTGACACCTGTCACACAATCAATCAAATCAATCAAATATATTTTTTAGTGTGTGTGAAATTTCCGTTCCAAGATTTGCCGCTCCGTGTTATTTAGTTACCTACAACCTTCCTACAACTACATACGACCTAATAATAGTGTGTTAAAAAGAAACGTACAGCGAGAGCTTACAAAAATTTCGCTTTAGGGGGAAAGGGGGGGAACGGAGGGGGGAAGGGGTTGATAGTCTAAAATACCCGGTGCAAAAAGTTTCACTAAATGGCGTTATAGACGTGGTTCTATCCAAAGAGTTTGCATCCTCCTTTCTGCCTTATTATCTATGGTTCTATCCAAATAATAAATTAAAAGTAAAAAAACATTTTTAAACAAAGCTTTTATTAAATGCCCTAAAAAGAAGAAAATAAAATTTCAATTCAATCAAATGCGTCATTTTATTACATTACACAATTTATACGATATAAAAGCTTGTTGCGAGATTTACTTGTGTAGACTTAATTAGGTGGGTAGGCACCTATTTGCACAGACTTGGAGATAAATCCCGCAACCCGCAACAAGCTTTTATATCGTATAAATTGTGTAATGTAATAAAATGACGCATTTGATTGAATTGAAATTTTATTTTCTTCTTTTTAGGGCATTCAATAAAAGCTTTGTTTAAAAATGTTTTTTTTTACTTTTAATTTATTTTTAACTTTTTAGTCTTTATCATTACAGGACAAAACATCTAATCTAGAATTCGAGTGTTTGTCAAGACGAATCAAATGAGACCAAACACGATAGAATTGCGTCGTTTGGTAACAAAGTTCCCATGGCCACCTTCCGGCTCCAGCATCAGATCAGCACTATGTCATAAAAAATATTTTAGCACCAAAGTATTTGTTAAGACGAATCGAACGAGCCCAAGCATGATGGCGTTGCGATGTTTTATGACAGAGTTCCCATGGCCACCTTCCGTCTCCATCATCAGATCAGCTCCAAGTCAGAAAAATATTGCATTGTCATCCAATTTACATACGTATGCAAAATTTTAGCACAATTGGATAGCGGGAAGTGGGTCAAATTCAAGCCGACATTTTTGACGCGAACCTTGATACATACCCACCCACCCACCCACCCACATACAGAGCAAGTTAAAAAGCTTTTAAAAAAGGTAAGTCTGCGCGCACTGGCAAGTCGATTCCTCAGACCTCGATGTAAATAGGGAGAACATCGATGTGATTTAGGATGTATCTGAAAAATGTATAACCCTCTAACGCTCAGAGAAAGTAAACTTACTTACTAGTAAACAAACTGAACCCGCCATAATTCACTACGTTATAAATGTTAATTTATTAGTTAGAATTAATCTATTTTACAGTGTTTTTAACTTTTTCTATGTTATTACGATGTGAATAGAAAACGTAAAAAATAATACATTATTGGCGAAATCTGTTTCGACACTTTCGATCACTGGCTATAAACCATAGAGTAACTTATCCATGGATTAACCTCGTTTCATTTATTTCAATAAAATATTCTTAGTACATACCTACCAAAGCAAACATAGCACACCATAACCTAAGTACAGACTCCTCTTGCGAGAACTCTAGCTACAATAACGTAAAGGAATGCTAATTGACTTAGCAATATTCCCTTATTTGCTAAGTCAATACTATCCCTAATGATCAGGTCTTACTTCTAATCCAGAAGGATTACGTCGACTCATCTGACAAATTGCGTGTCTGCTGTTAGCCCGAGCCAGAGACTATATATCCAATTGACTGCGCCTGCGGGGGAATGCGGCTCGCAAAACGTTTGTTGTATTCAACAAACGTTCGCATACGCAACCTATGTACGATGACGGGCCGCTAGACAGTTAGCAGCGGCTGACCAATCACAGCTCTCTTACCTCGTACCCCGCCCGCACTTAAATTGGTGAGTTGTGGTTCAAAGGAAAATGTATCTATGCGCTCTCCACTGGATAAGAGCTTCCTGGCCCAAGCACAGACACAATGTTATTATGGCGTGCAATAAACAAATATGAATATGAATATGAATATGACTTTGGTTTGGTTACTTATTTTCGGTATCTCGGTTGGTCGTATGGCTGGTCGTGATAATAGCTTTTTCTTGTTTTTGATGGAGATTTCGGTATCTATCATGAAGTCGGGTTTTTTTTATAGTTTTTAACTTGGTGAATTATTGAAAAGAAATACAACTGAATTCAAAAAATTTTTGAATACGCCAGCCGGGAACGTTCAACCAAGAATCGAACCGGCTAAAATTCCAAAAAAACAACATCCTGTACTTTTATGGCGAATCGACATGGTCAATTTATGGATCAAATCTCTCTAACGAACATGGTTATTTAAATGAAAGGAAAACCATGAAAGACAAATACAAGGCACTTTTACTCAAGGCACTTATTTTTTAGTAGTTCACTATAAATTATGTTTCTTGTAATTTATTTAATTAAATGTGGTAGAACGATAAGAAAAGTGTTGTTTTTAAAGTGTTTGTGATGCAGACACTTTAAAAACTATTTATTGTGAATGGTATTCGATGGATCTTTGAGTAAAAGAGCCTTATCCTGTCTTTCATGGGTTTCCTTTAATTTAATTAACCAAGTTTTTTAGAGATATTTGATCCTTATGATTATGATTGACCCTGTCGATTGACGCCATAAAAGTACAGACTGTTGTTTTTTTTCTAATTCTATCGAAAATAAATAATAGATAAAACCCTCTTAGGCCTACTAGCACGGTATTAGCTAAGATATTTGTTTTTATTATTATTATTATTAATTGTTAATTTCCAGACAATGTCCAATATAAAATGTAAAAATTTAATATTTATACATGTTTAAAAGAAATGCCATCATTCGTGTGACGAATGAGCGACATTTACTACTTCACTTAACGTAGAAACGTGTACCCTTGACACTTTCAATAGCATTGTTATTCTGTTTATATTAAATAAAATTTGGTTTACCGATGAAAATTACCGAATTACCGTGAAAGTCGTTTGACTAAATAATACATGAATATATAAATAATATGCGTCACGCGGTTCCGTATACTAGTCGAAAAAAAAATGGCCATAGCACGCAGAGGTATAGTTATCTCTCGTCTATAGTAAACTCTTGCAAATGAATACGTCCTTAAGAAATTTCCGGATAAAGGTGCTGTTAAACTTCAGTTTTCACTTATTTATTTATATATTAATTGGTTAAACCTTGTAATGAAATGGTTAATTTTGCGTATTTCACATTACAGAAAAAATAACGAGGGTGTTTTAGCGAGCATTCTATCGAGCGTTTTAGCGAGCATTGTATCTATAGAAAGGATAGTTTAGCTTCGAGCTTTTTGCCGAGCCGAGGATCTGTCGTTGTTCCATTTATATCATTTTTTTTTTACTTTTTTTTTAAGAGATCGTGATTGCTAGAAAGAGCTGTTTAACTCTGCCCGTAGTTACTCCCGGATTAACTTTGGTCTGAGAGCATAATTTTTTAGGGCGTAATGCCCGATTTTAGCAACAGTTAGGGGACACTTAGCTCTTTTTCATAGCTGTCTAGCGATTGTTCCGGAGGTCGGACCCTTAAATTTAGTAGTAGTAGTTTAGTAGGAGTCCCATAGTAGCCTAGTTGACCCTTTAACTTTGGTCAAAGCGAAACAACCGCTAAGTGTTATCAATTCTCAATATACAAACACAAATGTTAAAAGAGCGATGCCAGCTTCGATGATTTGATTATGATAACTCGATGGATAATCGAGTTATCGCAACGTTATGGTAACAATGTCGAGCTTATTTTGACAAGCGGCAACACTCTTGGGTGTGAAAAGAAGGAGAGATACGCGCTCTATGACGGCGAAGCGTTGATAATTTTTCAGGCTGACGTTTAGAAAAAGGTTTACTTATTTTGTGTATTGAAAGAGATCTAATTGAAGAATTACTAAATAAACAGGATTTCAACTACAAAATCTGGTTTGTGTCACATCTCCGAAGAGGGATATTTGCGACATTACGTTCATGTCGACACGCCCACTAGAGGTAAATGGTACAATTAAATTGGAGGAAAACCAAGTGAGTATTTTTTTTCTTCTTGCAGTCTAAATTACGCTGAATATCATGTACAAACGACTGCATACATTTGTCCAAAGATCTGTGTCTGAATAGATAAGCCGAATTGATGCAATTTACGATAAATAATGTCGGTATTCTTGTATTGGGTTGTCAAAGTCACATTTTGTACTGAAGTACATCGATGTTTGTTATTGAGGACGGCAAACCACGCTGAGACACTCTGATTCATACCATGCCCTTGTAAGACGACTCTAATTCTATAATTGTGTGGAAACAAGCCCAAAAGTTGAGACTGTCAATACTATGGCATCTACCATTCAAGTTACTGATATCATGTTTATTTCTACATTTCGAGGTGAAAGATGCCCAATCACGAGCTGCATCATAGTGACCGGGATGTTGGTCATACACCTCCGAGGCGTGGACGGTCCCGGGAGGAGTCGCAGAGATTGAAACGCAAATCTCGGCGGAGCAGCCGGGACACGAGCAGGACAGAGCGGCGCTTACTGGAGGCGAGGCGTCGATCCAGGGAATCTCGGAGGAGGTCACGAGGTTCCCGCGAATCACGACGCAGGTCTCGCGCGACGTCATGGCGGAGGCGTTCACGGCGATCAAGTGGATCTAAGAACAGCTCGCGTGAGTCTCGTCCGCGCTCGCGGGTGTCTCGTCGACGCTCGCAGGAGTCGCGATGGCGCTCGCAGGAGTCGCGATGGCGCTCGCAGGAGTCGCGGTTTTGCTCGCAGGATACGCAAGGACACTTGTGTAGGCGTAAGGAGTCAAAAAGGCGTTCACGTGGGTCTGAGTCATCCAAATGTTCTCAAACATCTAAGAAAAGTATATATGATATTGTTCATGAACCTGCCAACTTGAAACCAGGTAATAAAGATGCTACAGCTAATTTGTTAGATAATTCACAAGCTGAATTATTTAAGCAATTCATTAATGCTATAAATAACTTTAAAACTGATGATAAGACTGATAATAATAGGAAGCCTGACAAATTTCCTGTGCTGAACAATGTTATTCCGGAGTTTGATCCACTCTGTAAGGAGCAGACTATAGATATATGGATACACAAGGTTGAGGAATGCGCACAGATATACAGCTGGAGTGAGAAACAAATAGCACATTACTCACTATCTAAACTTACTGGTGTCGCTAAAACATGGTACCAAGGGTTACCTTCGGTGTTGTTTACATGGCCGGAGTGGAAAGTTAAACTTAGGGAGTCGTTTCCGACTAGAACTAATTATGCAGACTTGTTATCTGAAATGCTCAACAAGAGGGCCAGGTTTGGTGAATCCCTTGAGCTTTACTTTTACGCAAAAATGAACCTACTCAATCGCTGCGAAATAGGAGGCAAACGTGCTGTAGATTGTATAATTAACGGAATTGATGACAGGGGAGTTCGTGTAGGCGCTCAAGCGGCCGAATTTACTGGGACTGAACAGGTATTGAAATTTCTTAAGTCTATTAAAGTTGGTCAGACCCAAGATAGAGGTTTCAAAGATAAAGATAGGCGGTTAAGCAATAATACAAATTTAAAAGATCTAGGATTCACGACTGAAACTGAGATGGAAATTCACCTAAAGGACACAGAACCTGTAGTATACCGTCCTTATAGATTGGCATACACGGAACGTAAATTAGTGCAAGAAATGGTAACTGAAATGTTAGACAGTGGTATAGTTAGAGAATCCACATCGTCATACGCCAGTCCGATCGTATTAGTAAACAAGAAGTCAGGAGAGAAACGTCTTTGCGTGGACTACCGTGCGCTTAATCGCAAGACTGAACGGGAACATTACCCGTTACCGAGAATTGAAGACCAGCTTGACCTGTTATCTGGGAATTCTCTATTTATTACACTTGATTTAGCATCCGGATACTATCAGATACCCATAGCAGAACAATCGCGTGATAAGACCGCTTTCGTGACACCAGACGGACAATTCGAATATAACAGAATGCCATTCGGATTAGTTAACGCTCCCTCTGTGTTTCAACGTACCATTAATAAGATCATCCACAAATCACCCGCGCGCTCGTATGTACTTGTTTACATGGACGATATATTGATACCTGCGAGTACTTTTGAAGAAGGTATTACTAGGTTGGACGAAGTATTGACTATTCTGCAACAGAGCGGACTAACACTAAAACTCAGCAAGTGTGCTTTCTTTTTCGATCAAATCGATTACCTTGGATACGAAATAAGCGCGAATGGGATCAGACCTGGTTCCCTTAAAACTGACGCTATATCAAATTTTCCAGTACCAACTAATGTACACGAAGTCAGAAGATTCATAGGACTGGCTAGTTTTTTCAGAAGATTTGTTAGGGAATTCGCTGTTAAAGCACGTCCACTCACAGCACTTTTGAAGAAAGATGTACCATGGAAATGGGGAGAACGAGAGTCTCAAGCGTTCAATGTTTTAAAACAATGTTTAATTGAGAGGCCTGTTCTTGCTATCTATAACCCAAACGCAGAAACACAACTACATACAGACGCGAGTAAGCATGGGGTAGCAGGAATCATACTACAGAAGGATGCAGAAGGTTTGCTAAAACCGATTGCGTATTACAGTAGACAAACTACGCCTGATGAGCAAAAAATGCACTCATTTGAGCTAGAGACTCTTGCAATCATTGCCTCTCTAAATAAATTCAGAGTATACCTGTTGGGAATAAAATTTAAGATTTTTACAGATTGTAATGCACTGAGGACTACCCTTGTTAAACGAGATCTGGTTCCCAGGATAGCACGCTGGTGGATACAGTTTTTAGAATTTGATTGCGAGATTGAGTATCGCTCTGGTGATAGGATGGCACACGTTGATGCCCTTAGTCGAGGTGCAATCGAACATGACAAAACTAACGATCACGTTTTAGAGGTTCTCACAGTTAATAATGATGATTGGCTAATTACTGTGCAAAAAGCAGATGACGATATAAAAAGAATAGCAGATATCCTAAATGATCCTAAAACAAGAGACGTAATAGATACATTTAATAATTACGAACTTAGAAATGGTCGAGTGTTCCGTAAGATTGATGACAATACGTCACGGTGGGTGGTGCCAAACGGTGCGAGATGGCAGATTCTAAAGAGTAATCATGACGACATTGGGCATTTTGGGTATGATAAGACACTCGCACGTATAAGAACAAATTATTGGTTTCCCAAAATGCGTAGATTTGTAAAAAAATATGTCGCCGCATGTCTTGAATGTGCACATCACAAGATGCCCAGTGGCGCCAAAGCGGGTCTTTTACATCCTATACCGAAAGTAGAGATTCCGTTTCACACCATTCATGCCGACCACTTAGGACCATTCATACGAACAAAACGTGGTAACATGTATATCCTGGTAATTGTTGACGCATTCACGAAATATGTCAATCTGACAGCGGTCCGTAACACAAAATCGTCTACAAGTGTTAGGGTTTTTAAGGATCATTTTAGCTACTTTGGTACTCCTACACGACTAATCACAGACCAAGGATCCAGCTTTACCAGTATTTTGTTTAAGTCTTTTATACGATCCACCGGTATCAAACATATACTCAACGCCGTTGCAACACCCCGGGCCAACGGCCAAGTGGAACGTTATAATCGCACCATTCTAGCAGCATTAGGGGCGATGAACCATGATAAACCCAATGGTTTATGGGACGAACACTTGCCGAACATTCAACTAGGCATAAATACGACTATACATTCCGTCACAAAAAGGACACCAACAGAATTGTTGTTTGGTCGGAATGTCAACAATCCAACGCAGGGTATATTAAATGACGTTATTGGCAAAGACGTAACATCAGATAGCACAGACTTGACTCTCGAAGACATTAGATCTAGCGCAAGCGAATCAATCAAAGAACAACAGATGAAAGATAAAGTTAGATATGATAAGCACAGAAGTACAGGAAACACATTTGTGGAAGGTGACTTAGTAAGGGTAGTAAGAGCTATTACTGGAATCGAAGGGCAGTCGAAGAAACTTGAGCCTAAACTACAGGGCCCGTATAGGATCAAAAAGGTTCTACCAAATGACAGGTTTGTTATCGAAGATACCCCAATTACTAGGAAAAGTAGACCTTACGAAGCAATAGTCGCTATTGATAAGATTTTTCCGTGGCTTGCGTTTAAGCAATTGTCGGATTGTGATGAATCCGTAAATAATGATGGATCTGATAGTGACTAGTAGGTTACAGGAGGTTTGTCATGGCAACTTTATTACATAAAATCTAATTAATATGATAGTTGGTTAGGTACCTTTCTGGATATGTCCAACTATATATGTATAGAACTGTGTGATGGTCTTTATTGAAACACTGTTATTATTGTCATACCCAGTCTAGATTGTATTACGATAAATACAAACTCTTAAGTCAACTCACTTAGTGTAAATGACCAACGTCATGGGTCATCTCATTCAGTGTAAATGACCAACGTCATGGGTCATCTCATTCAGTGTAAATGACCAACGTCATGGGTCATCTCATATAAAGGTATGTTATCACAGTTGACCAATGTCATGGGTCATCTCATTTAGTGTAAATGACCAACGTCATGGGTCATCTCATTCAGTGTAAATGACCAACGTCATGGGTCATCTCATATAAAGGTATGTTATCACAGTTGACCAATGTCATGGGTCATCTCATTTAGTGTAAATGACCAACGTCATGGGTCATCTCATTTAGTGTAAATGGCCAACGTCATGGGTCATCTCATATAAACTTATGTTATCACAGTTGACCAAGGTCATGGGTCATCTCATTCAGAGTAAATGACAACGTCATGGGTCATTTCACATAAAGATAATGTCATCACAATTGTCCAATGTTATGGATCATCTCATATAAAGTCATATTATTATAGTTGACCTGTCATGGGTCACTTTGGGGAGTTAGGTAGTCAAGCTATAGTGATTGCTGTTGAAAAAAAGAACAATTGTAAACGTTTTTACTTAAGTATTTCTAAATAATATATTGTTTGTTTTTAGGATAGAGAGACCTAATGTCTGGAAATGTTCTATTTGTTTTAAATTGTTTAAGAAGACAACGCAGGGACTCGTTGCTGTAGGATGGCCGAGTTGTTATCAATTCTCAATATACAAACACAAATGTTAAAAGAGCGATGCCAGCTTCGATGATTTGATTATGATAACTCGATGGATAATCGAGTTATCGCAACGTTATGGTAACAATGTCGAGCTTATTTTGACAAGCGGCAACACTCTTGGGTGTGAAAAGAAGGAGAGATACGCGCTCTATGACGGCGAAGCGTTGATAATTTTTCAGGCTGACGTTTAGAAAAAGGTTTACTTATTTTGTGTATTGAAAGAGATCTAATTGAAGAATTACTAAATAAACAGGATTTCAACTACAAAATCTGGTTTGTGTCACATAAGTGGCCCCTAAAATAAATAAAGTGTGCCTTAAAAGATAGGGATTGTTTGTGAAATCGGCCATGTATTCTGTTAATAAGCGCGCATAGCGCTTTGCTCCTAAACGACTGAAAGTAAGCAGGCCGACGCGGCTGACTGAGCAAACTGAGTGGAAACGCCGCTAAATAGCGATGTGTTAAATTTTGTAAACACTGGAACGATACAGCCGCTGGCTAGCAGTAAGAATATTAATAAAGCCTCATAAATATATCATAAACTGCCATTAAAAGATGGAGGAAAGGATGATCTTAGAAAATAATAAAGTTTTGAGACAACTGATAGATCCTATAATTTGTTCCTACTTTAAGTGCGGAACCCTATAACTTGGAATGTAGGTATAGTTGGGTAAAAGTATGTACTTTGACGTATAAATATATAAAATGATGAAAACGAATATCATACCTTTACTGTAATTTCAGAGTCACAGTCATATTCGATGTATTAAACTAGACAGTTTACGTTTTACATCAAATATGGCCCTATACTCAATATCAATATTAAGTCTATGTCTTTTTATTATATACTCCTGGATAAAAAGGAAACATAATCACTGGAAAGCAAACGGAGTCCGAGGGCCAACTCCGCTACCGATTGTTGGTAATTATGGAGGAGTATTGACTTCTAAGGAATCAATCGGTGCTTTTGCACAACGTGTATACAACACATATCCCGATGAAAAGGTGGTCGGCATTTACCGAGGTTTGGTACCAGTTCTTGTTATACGAGATCCCGAGTTGTTAAAACATGTACTCGTCAAAGATTTCAATACATTTCAAGACAGAACAGTCAAGACAGCAGATGAATTTGATGATAATTTATCTAGAATAGGCGGTGAGAAATGGCGTCTGTTGAGAGAAAAAATGTCTCCTCTGTTTACATCAGGAAAACTTAAGAAAATGATGCCTTTGGTAGAAAACTGTGCACAAGGTTATATAAGGTATGTTGATGACTTGGTAGACAAAAACGACATACACGAGTGTCGTGATCTGGCAGCAAGATATGCTTTGGCCGTTATATGCTCATGCGCTTTTGGTGTCGATGTCGACTGTTTTAATGATAAACCAAATGCGTACAAAGACATCAGCGACGTGACATCACCCTTTGCAACTACAATGACGAGATTAATCAACTTTTTGGTACCAGGATTCCAGGACATGATGTATAAATTAAATATTGTTGATGTTAATGCCAAGCAACGTACTTTCTTCTTAGCATTAACGAATGAAATCATACAGAAAAGAGAAGGGAAACCGAAGACGAGACATGACTTCATGGATCTCATGATTGAACTTAAAGAACAAGGTATTCAAAACAGTCATAGTCAGAAATTTGAATTGAATGCTAACCTAATAGCAGCTCAAGCTTTTGTATTTCACGCAGCTGGGTTTGAGACATCATCAATAAGTATGTCGTTATTTCTACATGAACTTTCCCTGAACCAAGATATCCAGGATCGATTATATAAAGAAATATGTGACAAATTGGCCAAACACAACGGTAAAGTGACGTACGAATCGTTAAATGAAATGAGCTATCTTGAAATGTGCATCGATGAAACATTGAGGAAATACCCAGTCTCATCGGTATTACTTAGACAATCGGGATCAGATTATCAATTTCCTGGATTAAAATTGAAAATTAAGAAAGACACTAGTATATTAATACCGATCATGGGGATACAAAATGATCCGCAATTTTATCCGAGCCCTGAAGTGTTCAATCCGGAGCGGTTCTCGCCTGAGAACAAAGCTGCCAGGCCTCCTTGCACATACCTGCCCTTTGGCGTAGGACCTCGTCACTGTATTGGTGAGTCTTTATTCCTATAGTCTTCACAAAATAAAAGGCCCGTTTTGACAGTTCACGCCCATGAAGTTTTAACCCCTAATGCGTAGGTAATAAAAGCCAACTGTTGCGTACAAGCAAAGCGTACAAGTTGCACCTAGGAAAACCGCTTCTAATATATGGCCAAGCGCGATTCGTACTCGCGCACCGAGCGTTCCGACAATTTATTTTGCTGTGGAGGAACAACAAAACGACTTTCAGATTTTTCCGATTACATGCCCAATTCCATTCTAGATATAATTGAAACAAAAAGTAAACTTTAGAAAAAACCGACTTCCACAAACCCTATTTGATTAGATTGAGTTTAATACAAACTGTAACCCCTTATCCCCTCCCCCCTTGGGGAATTAATTTTGTCAAATCCCATATCAGTGCTACCCCACGCTACTAAGGAACCCCTGTACAAAGTTTCATGGCTCTAGGTCCACCACCGGTTTAGGCTATGCGTTGCCTGCCCGTCTGCCACGCATTGTATTTGTACCTAGTATTGAGCAGTTCTGGTGGCCATATTGGTCTTCATCAGCAGTTCCGCATCACAATATTATGCTTACCATGTGCATTTGCACGAGTTATTATGAAAAACACAAAAATCACTATAGGTCTGCCTATAATATTTGAAGAGTTCCCTCGATTTCTCCAGGATCCCATCATCAGATCCTGACCTGGTGTCAATGGGACCAATGGAAAGGTAAACCCTTTCAAACAAAAAAATAATTTTCCAAATCAGTCCATCCGTTTAGGCGCTATCGGGGTGTAGACATAAAAAAAAATAAAACAAACATCCGGACGAATTGTAAACCTCCTCCTTTGGGAAGTCGGTTAAAAAGGAGAAGTATTATTCGCAAAGGAATCAGAAACCGAAGGAAATTTATAAATTTTACAGCATAAACGGTCGTATTGTTTGATTGTTTGATTTTTTCACGACCTCAGGACCACACAGACAGACAGACGAACAAGCCTTATATCACTCGGATCCTGATCACTTCGTTGTCTGTCCTTTGTAGGGTTCCGTACCCGAAGGATGCCAAACGGGACCCAATTACTAAGCTTCCGCTGTCCGTCCGTCTGTCGGTCTGTCCGTCTGTCACCAGGCTGTACCCCATGAACCGTGATAGCTAGACTGTTGAAATTTTCACAGATAATGTATTTCTGTTGCCGCTATAAATAACAACAAATACTAAAAACAGATTATAATAAATGTTTAAGGGAGCTCCCGTACAATACATGATTTTGATACATCCGACTCGCACTTGGCCGTTTTTATTTTCCTTTCCAGGATCGGAATCCTTAAAACAACTCGGTAATCAAAAGACACAACGATGATGTTTGAAGAGGGCTATTTGTAAACTTTTAGGCGACAGTACAATTGTTTGTTGTTCGCACACGGCCGTGGAAGTCTTGTGCGGTGCTAATAATATTTGAATCCGTGACTTTCTATTGCAGCTTTACGTTTCGCCAAAATGCAGGCGATGATTGGGCTGGTGGCATTTTTAAGAAAATTTAAGGTAAAGCGATGCGAAAAAACCGAGGATCAACCGAAATTCGACCCCAAGGGACTAATAGTACTTACTCCAGAGAATGGACTATGGATACAAATTACTAAACGATGATTAAAATGTATCCATTCAGCCATTAAAATATAGAAATTAAACCCGTTGTAACTTGATTGTTTGATTTTCTTTTCTTTGTCGAGTAAAGATCAATGTGGAATTGTATAATATGAGTCTTGCCATGTTTACTAAAATGGCGCTTTTTATGTTTTACGTTTACTAAAATTTACTAAAGCGGCGAATACCTCCGATGTAATATGAGACATAATGATAATGAGCAATAAGACACTAATCGTATAAAGCTCATAGCAAGTCGGTGAGAGCGCGGGCGGGACGCGGGCGCGTTATCTTCTGTCTGTCAGTCTGTCCGTCTGTCCACGCTCGTGTCTTTTTACGTAACGGGAACTTTAAGCTGGGTCCAGATATCCGTTCCATACCTCCGTATCGTATCAGGGCTAAGATTCGCGTAATATTTAGTTAATAGTTACGATGCTGGCACTATAACAACGATCGAACGTCATCGCGCCTTAACATTGGCATTCAGCTATTTAACTATGCCGCCATTGTTTAACGAGAATAATTTCCGTCCTATTGCGGCTCGTGAACGGCCATTGTAACAGGCGAATACCATTACCATAATTTTTTGGTTATGTTTTTGTTAAGGTTCTTACATCACTAGGGCATTGAACGAGAATTGTGTACAAGAATTGGGCCCCAGGTCGCGACCCAAAAACGCTAGTTTGGACGTCTCGTCTGTTCGATTCGGAACGGTGTGGTACAGCGACTCGATCAGAGAGAGGTACGCCCCAATCCATGCGAGTCGGCTTTTTCGCCCGGTACAAAGACGATACGGTGTTAGGCCGTCCGCTGCGTTAAGCGGGCATCAGTCGCGGGTGTCCGTCGCGGGGACGCGCGCCGTGCTCCGTCGTGGACAAATTTACCCGTCGCGGACGCCCGCGACGGACTCCCGCCTCTCGCAGCGCCCAGTACAGTTTCGATCGCGCGGATGTACAGTCGATATCATGGATTATTTGTATACTACCTTGCTCACTGATTTTCTAGAAACATCCCCGCTCGCGTGCTCCGTCACACGGACACCCGTCGCCCGCGGGGCGGGCACCGCCGCCCGCGCCGCTTGCAACGGGGGACCCGCTGCACGCAGCTGAGCACGCAGTGCGGGCGCCCGTTCCGTGCACCCGCTTAACGCAGCGGACAGCCTGAGGGTGCGCGCGCGCGCCATTCTGGACGTGATCGTGGCATGGTCAGGACGTACCCTGTCAGTAGTAGTACCCGCGCAATATTTTTATTATGAATATCAATTAAGCATGCGCAAGAAATCGCTAAATTATCATAGACTTCCGCAGCAGAAGACATGGTCAGACGATACTTGACACAGCAATGAACACGCGATGGTCGCAGCGACGGGAATGATACGCAGATACGGAACGGATGTACGGGTTATTTCCTACGCGTCGATCGTGACGCTGATAGATACGGAGGAACGGAACGGACACAAGAACATATCTGGACCCAGCTTTACTGCACTAACTTACTCTATGGTTACACCCACATGGTTGAACCGATGGCCTTCAAGCTGCAATAGTTAGTAAGGTGTGCCCGACCAAGTGTGCTTCACGGTCTGTTGGGTGACGACACGTGTTGCGGCTCAGAACACCCTGTATGTATATACCCTGGTGAGCAAACATGCGCCAATTACCATAAAGTACAAGCTGATTGCCCGTGTATTGTTATAATAATAAATCTTTTAGTTCAGGTAAATTAAAATACAAAATGGTTACATATATCCCGACTATTTTTGAATAAAAACTATTGAACTATGAATATATTATTTCGTGGATGTGAGTGAATTTATTTGTATTTTGCCGCGTTTGATACATACTTGAGCTTCTGAGAGCAATTCGTATTATAGTAATACGATGGATTTTGTCATTTTAAAATATGGAGAAATCAGAAATCAGAATTTTTATGTGGATCGTAGTATTCGTAGTATAGTAGAGATGTTACATTATAAAGTGTTCCTTACGTCCTGCCATAAGGCATACAAATAAATACGTTAGTAAAATAAGTAAAAATAATTTAACATGTCAAAATAAGAAATTTTTCATGTCAACACAACATCCAGGCATACAAAAAATAAAATTAAATGAGGATTATGAATTAAATTATGTAATAAAATGTCAGAAAAAATATTAGATTAAATAACATGTCAACACATTAGCACACATTACGCATTATCATGTTAAATATTCATCTATAGAATAATACGCCTCAGCAGCTAGGTAGTCTTTCAATTTTAATTTGAACAAATTCGTGTTATCTATATTCATAACAGGTACCGGTATCCTGTTATATATTTTAGCTTGAGGTAGCTCAGCGGGTATGAAGTAGGCTCTCAATCCGTAGGTCGTGAGTTCAAATCCTCGTGAGGGTATAATCTTGTTTATTTATGTTTTTGGTTTTGTTTTTGTTTATTGTTTTGAGTGCTTAAGTTTTGTAATACGATAGTACGGTACCCTTCGTGTGCGATTCCGACCCGCACTTGACCGATATTTTTCTTCATATTTCCAATCCTATATGGAATTGTGAATAGCAGTGTGGGAGGTAAGGCTCATTTACACAGACAACGCAATGTAATGATATACTATACTGGATTCCTTAAAGGATTTGAAATATGAGGAGGAAAATTAAAAAAAAGAACAATGTTATATGGAATGGAGTATAGGTACCTACCTACCTTACCGGAATGGAGTATAGGTACCTACCTTACCTACCTAATTAAATCTACACTACAAGTTAATCTCGCAACAAGCTTTTACATCATAGAAAATTGTGTTTTATAATAAATTGAAGCATTTAATTCAATTGAAATTTTATTTTCACCTTTGTAGGGCATTTAAATAAAAGATTTGTTCCAATCTAGACCTAGAGAGTACTTGTCAAGACCAATCAAACTAGTCCAAACTTGATAGGGTTGCATCGTTTGGTAATCGATTTCCCATGGTCACCTTCTGGCTCCATCATCAGACCTTGAACCTCATCCGGGACCAAAGTACTTGTGAAGATGAATCAAATGAGCCCAAACTCGATAGGGTTGCGTCATTTGGTAACAGACTTCCCTTGACCACTTTCCGGCTCCAGCATTAAATCAGCTCCATGTCATAAAAAATATTATAATACCAAATTACTTGTCAAGACGAATTGAACAAGCCCAGACATGATGCTGCCAGCACAGGCAACTTGCGACGTTTTATTACAGAGTTCCCCTGGCCATCTCCAGCATAAGATCAGCTCCAAGCCAGAAAAATATACGTTTTTCGTTTTTCACATGTACCCAAAAAATGGGATCGCCCGTTTAAGTATGTACTATGGGTACTTGACTTGACACCTGTCACACAATCAATCAAATCAATCAAATATATTTTTTAGTGTATGTGAAATTTCCGTTCCAAGATTTGCCGCTCCGTGTTATTTAGTTACCTACAACCTTCCTACAACTACATACGACCAAATAATAGTGTATTAAAAAGAAACGTACAGCGAGAGCTTACAAATATTTCGCTTTAGGGGGAAAGGGGGGGAACGGAGGGGGAAAGGGGTTGATAGTCTAAAATACCCGGTGCAAAAAGTTTCACTAAATGGCGTTATAGACGTGGTTCTATCCAAAGAGTTTGCATCCTCCTTTCTGCCTTATTATCTATGGTTCTATCCAAATAATAAATTAAAAGTAAAAAAATTGGTTGCCTGTAAAGTCGGTAGGTATACGGGCGAAAGTTTTACGTGACAACGACTTTGAGTGGTAAAATAATTTTAATGTGAATATTCATTCGTATAGTAGGAAGAAGGATGAGGGAGTGGAAGGGACGCGTGCCTTTCACTTTTTATGTCTGTCTCTCTCGCTCTTAGGCGGGCTAACCATGCCCGAGTGGAAGGGACGCGTGCCTCTCACTCGCTCTCACTGTGAGCGCATAACGTGAGCGGAGCGTAACGCAGTTTCTTGAAGTGTCACCCGGCAAACCAATTTATAAGACGTTGTCACGTCAAAAAACATTTTTAAACAAAGCTTTTATTAAATGCCCTAAAAAGAAGAAAATAAAATTTCAATTCAATCAAATGCGTCATTTTATTACATTACACAATTTATACGATATAAAAGCTTGTTGCGAGATTTACTTGTGTAGACTTAATTAGGTGGGTAGGCACCTATTTGCACAGACTTGGAGATAAATCCCGCAACAAGCTTTTATATCGTATAAATTGTGTAATGTAATAAAATGACGCATTTGATTGAATTGAAATTTTATTTTCTTCTTTTTAGGGCATTAAATAAAAGCTTTGTTTAAAAATGTTTTTTTTACTTTTAATTTATTTTTAACTTTTTAGTCTTTATCATTACAGGACAAAACATCTAATCTAGAATTCGAGTGCTTGTCAAGACGAATCAAATGAGACCAAACACGATAGAATTGCGTCGTTTGGTAACAAAGTTCCCATGGCCACCTTCCGGCTCCAGCATCAGATCAGCACTATGTCATAAAAAATATTTTAGCACCAAAGTATTTGTTAAGACGAATCGAACGAGCCCAAGCATGATGGCGTTGCGATGTTTTATGACAGAGTTCCCATGGCCACCTTCCGTCTCCATCATCAGATCAGCTCCAAGTCAGAAAAATATTGCATTGTCATCTAATTTACATACGTATGCAAAATTTTAGCACAATTGGATAGCGGGAAGTGGGTCAAATTCAAGCCCACATTTTTGACGCGAACCTTGATACATAAACCCACAATGACCCACATACAGAGCAAGTTAAAAAGCTTTTAAAAAAGGTAAGTCTGCGCGCACTGGCAAGTCGATTCCTCAGACCTTGATGTAAATAGGGAGAACATCGATGTGATTTAGGATGTATCTGAAAAATGTATAACCCTCTAACGCACAGAGAAAGTAAACTTACTTACTAGTAAACAAACTGAACCCGCCATAATTCACTACGTTATTATAAATGTTAATTTATTAGTTAGAATTCATCTATTTTACAGTGTTCTTAACTTTTTCTATGTTAATACGATGTGAATAGAAAACGAAAAAAATAATACATTATTGGCGAAATCTGTTTCGACACTTTCGATCACTGGCTATAAACCATAGAGTAACTTATCCATGGATAAACCTCGTTTCATTTATTTCAATAAAATATTCTTAGTACATACCTACCAAAGCAAACATAGCACACCATAACCTAAGTACAGACTCCTCTTGCGAGAACTCTAGCTACAATAACGTAAACAGGGAAATAAACGCTATTATTCCTTTGCCTAAAGACAATATTCCCTTATTTGCTAAGTCAATACTATCCCTAATGATCAGGTCTTACTTCTAATCTAGAAGGATTACGTCGACTCATCTGACAAATTGCGTGTCTGCTGTTAGCCCGAGCCAGAGACTATATATCCAATTGACTGCGCCTGCGGGGGAATGCGGCTCGCCAAACGTTTGTTGCATTCAACAAACGTTCGCATACGCAACCTATGTACGATAGTACGATGACGGGCCGCCAGACAGTTCGCAGCGGCTGACCAATCACAGCTCTCTTACCTCGTAACCCGCCCGCCCTTAAATTGGTGAGTTGTGTTTCAGAGGAAAATGTATCTATGCGCTCTCCACTGGATAAGAGCTCCCTGGCCCAAGCACAGACACGACTTTGGTTTGGTTATTTTCGATCGAAAACATATCGAGATATCTCGGTTGGTCGTATGGCTGGTCGTGATAATAGCTTTTTCTTGTTTTTGATGGAGATTTCGGTATCTATCATGAAGTCGGGTTTTTTTATAGTTTTTAACTTAGTGAATTATTGAAAAGAAATACAACTGCATTAAAAATATATTTGAATACGCCAGCCGGGAACGTTCAACCAAGAATCGAACCGGCTAAAATTCGGAAAAACAACATCCTGTACTTTTATGGCGAATCGATTTGGAATCAAATCTCTTTAACGAACATGGTTATTTAAATGAAAGGAAAACCATGAAAGACAAATACAAGGCACTTTTACTCAAGAATCTATTAGTAGTTCACAATAAATTATGTTTCTCGTAATTTATTTAATTAAATGTGGTAGAACGATAAGAAAAGTGTTGTTTTTAAAGTGTTTGTGATGCAGACACTTTAAAAACTATTTATTGTGAACGGTATTCGATGGATCTTTGAGTAAAAGAGCCATATCCTGCCTTTCATGGTTTTCCTTTAATTTAATTAACCAAGTTTTTTAGAGATATTTGATCCTTATGATTATGATTGACCATGTCGATTGACGCCATAAAAGTTCAGACTGTTGTTTTTTCCTAATTCTAGCCGGTTCGATTCCTGGTTGTGGCAAGCGTATTTTTAAAAATCTTTGAATGCAGTTTTGTTTATTTCCAAAAATAAAGGAATGTTTCCTTTGAGTGTTTGCTGTCTCCATTATTTAGAGTAGATACATTCCCTCCAGGTCATGTTTATTAAAATTTCCATTCCGTATACCTCTAATATATGAATCGAAAATAAATAATAGATAAAACCCTCTTAGGCCTACTAGCACGGTATTAGCTAAGATATGTGTTTTTATTATTATTATTATTAATTGTTTATTTCCAGACAATGTCCAATATAAAATGTCAAAATGAAATATTTATACATGTTTAAAAGAAATGCCATCATTCGTGTGACGAATGAGCGACATTTACTACTTCACTTAACGTAGAATCGTGTACCCTTGACACTTTCAATAGCATAGTTATTCTGTTTATATTAACTAAAATTTGGTTTACCGATGAAAATTACCGAATTACCGTGAAAGTCGTTTGACTGAATAATACATGAATATAATAAATAATATGCATCACGCGGTTCCGTATACTAGTCGAACAAAAAATGGCCATAGCACGCAGAGGTATAGTTATCTCTTGTCTATAGTAAACTCTTGCAAATGAATACGTCCTTAAGAAATTTCCGGATAAAGGTGCTGTTAAACTTCAGTTTTCACTTATTTATTTATATATTAATTAGTTAAACCTTGTAATGAAATGATTAATTTTGCGTATTTCACATTACAGAAAAAATAACGAGAGTGTTTTAGCGAGCATTCTATCGAGCGTTTTAGCGAGCATTGTATCTATAGAAAGGATAGTTTAGCTTCGAGCTTTTTGCCGAGCCGAGGATCTGTCATTGTTCCATTTATATTTAAAAAAAAATACTTTTTATTTTAAGAGATCGTGATTGCTAGAAAGAGCTGTTTAACTCTGCCCGTAGTTACTCCCGGATTAACTTTGGTCTGAGAGCATAATTTTTTATTAATATGGGCGTAATGCCCAATTTTAGCAACAGTTAGGGGACACTTAGCTCTTTTTCATAGCTGTCTAGCGATTTTTCCGGAGGTCGGACCCTTAAATTTAGTAGTAGTAGTTTAGTAGGAGTCCCATAGTAGCCTAGTTGACCCTTTAACTTTGGTCAAAGCGAAACAACCGCTAAGTGGCCCCTAAAATAAATAAAGTGTCCCTTAAAAGATAGGGATTGTTTGTGAAATCGGCCATGTATTCTGTTAATAAGCGCGCATAGCGCTTTGCTCCTAAATGACTTAAAGTAAGCAGGCCGACGCGGCTGACTGAGCAAACTGAGTGTAAACGCCGCTAAATAGCGATGTGTTAAATTTTGTAAACACTGGAACGATACAGCCGCTGGCTAGCAGTAAGAATATTAATAAAGCCTCATAAATATATCATAAACTGCCATTAAAAGATGGAGGAAAGGATGATCTTAGAAAATAAGTAATAAAGTTTTGAGACAACTGATAGATCCTATAATTTGTTCCTACTTTAAGTGCGGAACCCTATAACTTGGAATGTAGGTATAGTTGGGTAAAAGGTATACTTTGACGTAAAAATATATAAAATGATGAAAACGAATATTTTACCTTTACTGTCATTTCAGAGTCACAGTCAATTTCGATGTATTAAACTAGACAGTTTACGTTTTACATCAAATATGGCCCTATACTCAATATCAATATTAAGTCTATGTATTTTTATATTATACTCCTGGATAAAAAGGAAACAT
Source organism: Argyresthia albistria (assembly GCA_963457715.1). NCBI lineage: Eukaryota > Metazoa > Arthropoda > Insecta > Lepidoptera > Argyresthiidae > Argyresthia > Argyresthia albistria. The sequence continues at coordinate 6,046,764 of OY735261.1, read as the reverse complement.
AATCACTGGAAAGCAAACGGAGTCCGAGGGCCAACTCCGCTACCGATTGTTGGTAATTATGGAGGAGTATTGACTTCTAAGGAATCAATCGGTGCTTTAGCACAACGTGTATACAACACATATCCCGATGAAAAGGTGGTCGGCATTTACCGAGGTTTGGTACCAGTTCTTGTTATACGAGATCCCGAGTTGTTAAAACATGTACTCGTCAAAGATTTCAATACATTTCAAGACAGAACAGTCAAGACAGCAGATGAATTTGATGATAATTTATTTAGAATAGGCGGTGAGAAATGGCGTCTGTTGAGAGAAAAAATGTCTCCTCTGTTTACATCAGGAAAACTTAAGAAAATGATGCCTTTGGTAGAACACTGTGCACAAGGTTTTATAAGGTATGTTGATGACTTGGTAGACAAAAACGACATACACGAGTGTCGTGATCTGGCAGCAAGATATGCTTTGGCCGTTATATGCTCATGCGCTTTTGGTGTCGATGTCGACTGTTTTAATGATAAACCAAATGCGTACAAAGACATCAGCGACGTGACATCACCCTTTGCAACTACAATGACGAGATTAATCAACATTTTGGTACCAGGATTCCAGGACATGATGTATAAATTAAATATTGTTGATGTTAATGCCAAGCAACGTACTTTCTTCTTAGCATTAACGAATGAAATCATACAGAAAAGAGAAGGGAAACCGAAAACAAGACATGACTTCATGGATCTCATGATTGAACTTAAAGAACAAGGTATTCAAAACAGTCATAGTCAGAAATTTGAATTGAATGCTAACCTAATAGCAGCTCAAGCTTTTGTATTTCACGCAGCTGGGTTTGATACATCATCAATAGGTATGTCGTTATTTCTACATGAACTTGCCCTGAACCAAGATATCCAGGATCGATTATATAAAGAAATATGTGACAAATTGGCCAAACACAACGGTAAAGTGACATACGAATCGTTAAATGAAATGAGCTATCTCGAAATGTGCATCGATGAAACATTGAGAAAATACCCAGTCTCTACGGTATTACTTAGAAAATCGGGATCAGATTATCAATTTCCTGGATTAAAGTTGAAAATTAAGAAAGACACTAGTATATTAATACCGATCATGGGGATACAAAATGATCCGCAATTTTATCCGAGCCCTGAAGTGTTCAATCCGGAGCGGTTCTCGCCTGAGAACAAAGCTGCCAGGCCTCCTTGCACATACCTGCCCTTTGGCGTAGGACCTCGTCACTGTATTGGTGAGTCTTTATTCCTATAGTCTTCACAAAATAAAAGGCCCGTGTTGACAGTTCACGCCCATGAAGTTTTAACCCCTAATGCGTAGGTAATAAAAGCCAACTGTTGCGTACAAGCAAAGCGTACAAGTTGCACCTAGGAAAACCGCTTCTATTACGACTTTCAGATTTTTCCGATTACATGCCCAATTCCATTCTAGATAAAAAGGAAGTATTATTCGCAAAGGAGTCAGAAAAGGAAGCATAAACGGTCGTATTGTTTGATAGTTTGATTTTTTCACGACCTCAGGACCACACAGCAGACAGACGAACAAGCCTTATATCACTCGGATCCTGATCACTTCGTTGTCTGTCCTTGGTAGGGTTCCGTACCCGAAGGATGCCAAACGGGACCCAATTACTAAGCCTCCGCTGTCCGTCCGTCTGTCTGTCTGTCCGTCTGTCACCAGGCTGTACCCCATGAACCGTGATAGCTAGACTGTTGAAATTTTCACAGATAATGTATTTCTGTTGCCGCTATAAATAACAATAAATACTAAAAACAGATTATAATAAATGTTTAAGGGGGCTCCCGTACAATACATGATTTTGATACATCCGACTCGCACTTGGCCGTTTTTATTTTCCTTTCCAGGATCGGAATCCTTAAATCAACTCGGTAATCAAAAGACACAAAGATGATGTTTGAGGAGGGCTATTTGTAAACTTTTAGGCGACAGTACAATTGTTTGTTGTTCGCACACGGCCGTGGAAGTCTTGTGCAGTGCTAATAATATTTGAATCCGTGAATTTCTATTGCAGCTTTACGTTTCGCCAAAATGCAGGCGATGATTGGGCTGGTGGCATTTTTAAGAAAATTTAAGGTAAAGCGATGCGAAAAAACCGAGGATCAACCGAAATTCGACCCCAAGGGACTAATAGTACTTACTCCAGAGAATGGACTATGGATACAAATTACTAAACGATGATTAAAATGTATCCATTCAGCCATAAAAATATAGAAATTAAACCCGTTGTAACTTGATTGTTTGATTTTCTTTTCTTTGTCGAGTAAAGATCAATGTGGAATTGTATAATATGAGTCTTGCCATGTTTACTAAAATGGCGCTTTTTATGTTTTACGTTTACTAAAATTTACTAAAGCGGCGAAAACCTCCGATGAAATATGAGACATAATGATAATGAGCAATAAGACACTAATCGTATAAAGCTCATAGCAAGTCGGTGAGAGCGCGGGCGGGACGCGGGCGCGTTATCTTCTGTCTGTCAGTCTGCCCGTCTGTCCACGCTCGTGTCTTTTTACGTAACGGGAACTTTAAGCTGGGTCCAGATATCCGTCCCATACCTCCGTATCGTATCAGGGCTAAGATTCGCGTAATATTTAGTTAATAGTCACGATGCTGGCACTATAACAACTATCGAACGTCATCGCGCCTTAACATTGGCATTCAGCTTCACCTTCTGGCTCCATCATCAGACCCTGAACCTCATCCGGGACCAAAGTACTTGTGAAGACGCGTCAAATGAGCCCAAACTCGATAGGGTTGCGTCATTTGGTAACAGACTTTCCTTGACCACTTTCCGGCTCCAGCATTAAATCAGCTCCATGTCATAAAAAATATTATAATACCAAATTACTTGTCAAGCCGAATTGAACAAGCCCAGACATGATGCTGCCAGCCCAGGCAACTTGCGACGTTTTATTACAGAGTTCCCCTGGCCATCTCCAGCATCATCCTGTTCAATACTGAGAAGTGTTGTATTATGTCCTTCACGCGCTCTCCACGCCCTATTAGCGTGACGTATACACTCGGCACGGAGTCTCTCAATCGAGTGTGTTCGATGAAGGACCTCGGTGTTACGTTCGACCCTAAACTTACATTCCATGAGCATATGAGCACTTTAGCCAAGGAATGCTTCAAAAGATTGGGGTTTGTGATACGGAATAGTAAGGGATTCCATAATCTGGGTGTGGTCCAGCTTCTTTACACAGCCTTAGTGAGAACCAAACTTGAATCTAGCTCGGTTGTTTGGAATCCGCACGAAAGCTCATACGTCCTTACGAGAAGGTACACAAAGCTTTTCTTAGAAATCTATATAAGAGGAAATTTGGATACTACCCCTACCTTTATCCATCCGCTTTTATATTAGGTATGCTTGGATTTAACTCACTAGAGGTGAGACGTAACACCGAACAGCTTCTGACTGTGTGTCGATTGTTGCGAGGGGACAGTGACTGCGCAGCGCTTGTCAGTGCCGTATGCGCGCTATACGTGCCTGACAACTACCTTCGCGCTCGTAGGCACCAGCTGCTAGCGGGCGGCTCGCTCCGCACGGTGGCGCGCCGGCAGTCTCCGCTGATCCGGGCGCGGGAGAGCCTCAACGCACTCTTGGCTGCAGCACCATTGAATGATCTGTTTGGTGATGCATGGAGTGATATTGTGCGAGCATGTGGAAGGTTCTGTGAGAAGATTGGATGATAGTGTTGTCATGTAATTATTATCCCAAATGACTAATGGACATAATGTTATTGAATAATCTAATGTATGTATTTGACCTGACTAATAATTTCATGTGGTGTTTAATGCAATCTCTTTTATAGTTTGGATACTTTGTACGACGAATTGGATTTTTTATGTCCTGTTGTACGAATTTACTTTAAATAAATAAATAAATAAAATCAGCTCCGAAAAACATACGTTTTTCGTTTTTTACATGTACCCAAAAAATGGGATCGCCCGTTTAAGTATGTACTATGGGTACTTGACTTGACACCTGTCACACAATCAATCAAATCAATCAAATATATTTTTTATTTAGTTACCTACAACCTTCCTACAACTACATACGACCTAATAATAGCGTATTAAAAAGAAACGTACAGCGAGAGCTTACAAAAACTTCGCTTTAGGGGGAAAGGGGGTGAACGGAGGGAGGGAGGGGTTGATAGTCTAAAATACCCGGTGCAAAAAGTTTCACTAAATGGCGTTATAGACGTGGTTCTATCCAAAGAGTTTGCATCCTCCTTTCTGCCTTATTATCTATGGTTCTATCCAAATAAAAAAGGTAAGTCTGCACGCGTTGGCAAGTCGATTCCTCAGACCTCGATGTAAATATATTATATACACTGGCAGAATTTGTCGATAGGCAACAAAGTGCCATAAACTAAAATAGAATAGAATACTCTATGAAATAGGGAGAACATCGATGTGATTTAGGATGTATCTGAAAAATGTATAACCCTCTAATGCACAGAGAACTTCAAAGTTTTATCTATTGGATTTTAATCGGTATAGTCTCGGACAATGGCCGAACAAATTAACAATGGAGAATAATAGACGCTGGAGCGAGAGGGTTAAACCAAACACATTTGCACTAAAAATAAGAATCGCCTAAGCTCTTTCCTAACTTGTTAAAGCTGCTCCTAGCAAAATAAAAATGCCACTAACCTTAAGAGTGCACCGAGCTTCTAGCGCTAATCGATTTTGGGTATTCTTGCGCTTCGTGTATGTGTGCGTGAGGCAAACCGGCGCGGCGGCGCGGCGGCAAGAGCGAAAGCATGCGAAAGGCTAGCAAGAGCCCTGCGCCGCCGCCGCGCGTGACGAGCCCTGCGCCGCCACCCCGTCGTCACTCGCGAGTTGGTTGGTTGGTATAGTAGAACCCACGAGTAGCGTAGTTTGAAAAGCCGGAAAAAGTCTCGTCATGGCAACTGTATGTTTACGACCTGAATTAAGGAGAACGCACACTTGTCTATCACATCTTGCACTAATCGCTCGGCTCCGATGGGTCTGAGTTCACCTTTATTGTATTTTGACAGTTTTGACTTCGACTTTGTTGCTATCTAAAAAGCCTACTCTATGATCACGATCAAACTACAGGACTCGTGGGTTCTACTATACCTATCTATTACCAATACCTATTTACAAAATAAAACAAAAAATCGATTTCAAATAGTTTTATTACATATATTTACGGTTAGAAACCTTTTTCCAGATTTTACACAATCTTTTTATTTATAATTTACCGTCATATTTATTATGGAATATAGGAACATGATATTTTTTCTATAAAAAATATTGAGGTGTAATGGTCTATCTCCACCAAGCGGACGGCACGGCATCGGACGGAATCGGATTTTACAATTTTGAAACGAAAATAAATCTTGCATGCAGTAGACTCTAAACACTGCATCCAAATCAATAACAGCAGCATATCGGCGACTACAAACTTTAGGTAAATTCACACCTTCTTCGATCCGATCCCTGATAATTATAAATTGAATAATACCTTATTACCTTTTATGATAATATTCTAAGTAACAGTAAGTAGTGCAATAGAAACTCATAAAGTGAACTTAATAACGTAAAATAACATAACGGCTAAATAAGGTGAGAGTCCCAGTTATCGACACTTTAATTTAAAATTCAAATGATTTATTCTTCAAAATAAATTCTGAATGACAATCAAGACTGAGTGAAGTTGCATGATCAGGGGGCCTAGACAAGTGACATCGCTAAGAATAGCGAGTCGAAACGATATTTTTTATGTATGCGATTGGACATTTAGATTCGCTAGGTGACGTCACCTTAGCGATTCCAAATATCAAATCGCATACATAAAAAGTTATCGTTTCGACTCGCTATCCTTGGCGATGTCACTTATCTACAGGCACAGGTAATTTGGTCTTATGGCAAGGAACACACGAAAAATTACCACACAAAACATGTTTTGACTTTAAAGCCTACAGCGCGACCGTGTCTAAATTTTTAGCGTTTAATTTTTCATCATCTGGATATTTTAACCTGTTACTTTAAGTAGTAAGTAAGTAATTTCATTGTCTATTTCTCCATCCACTGGAAGACAAGAATTTTTTTTCCACGTAATTGGCACCCTGTAATAAAACAGAATATTTTATTTAATTGTAATTACTTTATTTATCGACAAAATTGGTGTTCGGATGAAATTTGTAAGACTTATTTCATAAAAATAATTATTTTTTGAACTTACGATTCCAGAGTGTGATAAATTTTAGAATCGGTGTCATCCAAGGAATTTACCCTGTAAATCGAAAAATAGATATAGTGGTCATTCATACTTAATTTATTATAATGTTTTCCTATACACCCTACTATTTCTACGCTTACAGTTTATCAGATGACTCTTTGTTTTGTAGTGAAGTGCCAACAGCTGGTACATTTACCCTAAAAATAAAAAAAGATGAATAATTTTCCAGTATACATATTTGTTCAAATATCGTAAGTAGGTAGATAGGTAAGTGCAAACCACTTTTGATAAGTAGGTATAATCGGAAGGTAGAGGATTATACTTACGAAGCAACAGTATTCTCTTTGTCTTCAAAGTTCTGTATTAGTTGTCTTTCTCTCATCCCGTCAGCAGATGGTTCATATTTATTTTGCAGTGAAATGTCAACAACTGGTACATTTACCCTATAAAAGAAAAAAAGAATGACAGAATGGAATGTGAGAAAAAATGTGAAAAATATTAGTGGAATTAATTTAGTCAAACAAACCACAAACTACAAGTAGGTAGGTAGGTATTGAGTATACTTACGAAGCAACATTCTGTTTGTCTTCAAAATTCTCGGCCTGTAAGCTGTAAGCGTCGTGCTCTAGAAGGATAAATTAAATTGTCGTTTAGGGTTCCGTGCCGAAGGGTGCCAAACGGGACCCTATAACTAAGCCTTGTTTCATATGAATTTCTTTATTGAACACAGATAATTTACAGTGTTATTTACCACAATATTTTTAGGATTCCGTACCCGTATTGTGTGGTGGTACGGAACCCTCTGAGCGAGTACGAGTGCGACTCGCACTTGTCCAAATTATTTACATATATGCAAGTAGGTAGGTAGGTATACGAGTTACACTTACTTCATTTCCTCATGCAAGCGTTTAGCGCCCCCCTTTCCTTTGATTTATTTACTTTGTTCCCCATCTCGAATGAAGTGATTTTTGACAAAACTCTTCGTACGTTTTCAAATCCGGGCGTCTCAGTGGAAGCGACACAACACAAGCTTCCCGTCCGACAGCTGAAGCACTACTAAAGCGGATATGGGGGAGGAGAGGAGAGGCAGGTCGGGTTTAGGATGGCCGGAACGCGCATGAATTTAGGTATTTCCTTCGTATTGATAAACAAACCCACATTTTGAAAATGTAAAGTGTATACGTTATAGAAAACATGTATTAGTTTGTTATTATTCAAAACTGACAACTTTCCGTAATTATTCAGGCCGTACTAAGGGTTTATTTTATTTTTTAGAGATAACTTTGCGAATTTATTCTATCGAGCCAACTTAATCAAATCGTGTTTCCATCGTATATACCGGTTGAGATATATCCCCAATAGTACTAATATATTTGGAAAAAAAAAAAAATAATTGTTTATCACTTCAAACAAGGGTTATAAAAACGTGTTATTGTGAATAAAAAGCTCGGTGCAGGCTTAAGCCTTCCCTAAGCCATACATTTTAATCTATGGTTAGGCTGTTGTTAGCCTTAGGTGTATCTTAGCTAGGAAAAGGCTACAGTCTTCACAAAATAAAAGGCCCGTTTTGACAGTTCACGCCCATGAAGTTTTAACCCCTAACGCGTAATAGAAGCGGTTTTCCTAGGTGCAACTTGTACGCTTTGCTTGTACGCAACAGTTGGCTTTTATTACCTACGCATTAGGGGTTAAAACTTCATGGGCGTGAACGTAAGTACGTACGTACGTTTAGTACAAATGGGTGCTAGAACTCAAGTTTATACTAAACTCGGTGTGGCTGGTCGTGATAATAGCTTTTTCTTGTTTTTGATGGAGATTTCGGTATCTATCATGAAGTCGGGTTTTTTATAGTTTTTACCTTAGTGAATTATTGAAAAAAAAAATTGAGTTTTTTTTTTAATACGCCAGCCGGGAACGTTCAATTAAAAACCGAACCGGCTAAAATTCGAAAAAACGACATCCTGTACTTTTATGGCGAATCGACATGGTCAATTTATGGATCAAATCTCTCTAACGAACATGGTTATTTAAATGAAAGGAAAACCATGAAAGACAAATATAAGGCACTTTTACTCAAGGATCTATTAGTAGTTCACAATAAATTATGTTTCTCGTATTTTATTTAATTGAATGTGGTAGAACGATAAGAAAAGTGTTGTTTTTAAAGTGTTTGTGTGCAGACACTTTAAAAACTATTTATTGTGAACGGGATTCGATGGATCTTTTAGTAAAAGAGCCTTATCCTCTCTTTCATGGTTTTCCTTTAATTTAATTAATTAAGTTTTTTAGAGATATTTGATCCTTATGATTATGATTGACCCTGTCGATTGACGCCAAAAAAGTACAGACTGTTGTCCTTTTTCTAATTCTAGCCGGTTCGATTCCTGGTTGTGGCAAGCGTATTTTTAAAAATCTTTGAATAAAGTTTTGTTTATTTCCAAAAATAAAGGAATGTTTCCTTTGAGTGTTTGCTATTTTGGGGATTCGGTAGTAGGAGTAAAAGAATAATTGTGTATCGAAGACGATATATTTTGCTTTTTTTTTTTTTTTTGTGTGTGAGGGGATAAAAAAATCTTTTTAAAGATGCCCGGGAGTCAGACCTCCCTGCTATGTCCGATTCTCCACAATGAGGTCCGGATGAGGTCTCCACCGTGAGGCGGAGACTACATTGAGCGGAACACTCGTATGTGGCATACGGACTAAAAAAACCCCTGTGTGCTGTTGTTGCGTGCAGTTGCGCGTATGCATCACTGTTTCCATGGCCTCGGTTAGACGCAGAGGGCGTTCTACCTACAAGTTATATATAAGTTTCGATAATATATATGGGAGGGGTCTGCCTGCTTTCCCCAGTGACTGTGGCTACTCGAGCGGGCCTCGGCTCGTAGTCAGTGGGTAGCGGCATATCAGGGGGCAGAAGGCCTCCGCTGCTATGAGATGATTATATAATGGTTAAACCTATCCTAAACCTAATCCTAAGCCTAACTGCCTAATATTGATCGGGGGGGCGGGGCGGGGGAGGGGGAGGTTGTCCGTCTGGCGGATCCAGACGGCGATCCCTTTGGATCCAAATTTGGTAGCGGAGGCGCTGGAGGGCTTCCGGGATAACGCCTTCGACGGGTTGGCGCGCCTGAGGGGCGTCGGGGGAGGGGGGAGGAGGTTCTGCCTTGAGAGCTATAGTAATATCATCGTCGGGTTCTAGGAGGACGTCTTTGGGGCGTCTTTTATAGATATGTTTGGACTGAAGGTCTGGGGAGGGGTCGTAAGAGATGGCCTGAGTGACAAGAGGGTTGGGGTGAGCTGAGGCAGTTTGAAAGAAGCGTTCGGACGCTTCTTTCATAAACTGCTTGACTGTGGGGAGTCTAAAGTCACTATGGAGGTCTACGTTGCGCACGTACCACGGGGCACCCGCGGCTTTGCGCATGAATTTATTTTGGAGTGTCTGAAGGGATTTCAAAGATGGTTTAGAGGAGTGAGCGAATACTGGGCTTGCATACGTGAAGACCGGACGAATGCAAGTCTTGTATAGATTTATTTTGCAGCGCAATGGGAGTTTGCTGTTACTTCTCAAGAGTGGGTGAAGCCTACTCAAGTAGAAGGCTGCTTTGTCGCGGACCGTTTTGATGTGTTTCCGAAAATTTAGTCGTGAGTCTAATGTCACGCCTAGGTACTTCACATCTTTCTCCCAGGGTATGGGTCGGTCAAAGAGTGTGATGACGGGTTTGCGTTTATTTCTTTTCCTAGAGAAGAGTACAGCTGCACTCTTCTCAGGGTTCATCTCAATCCTCCATTTGAGAGCCCATTCACCGAGATCGGTTACTGCTCTCTGGAGAACTTTGCAAACGCGCGCCTGCGTCCTACTGGTATAATAGAGGGCCGTATCGTCAGCGTAAAGGGCTAGCTCGACGTACGGAGAGCGGGGGACATCATGAATGTAAAGTGTGAATAGAGTGGGGGCGAGAACTGAGCCTTGCGGGACTCCTGCGGCTATGGGATGGGGCTGAGAAATGGATTTTTCTACTCGATAGCAAAAGTTACGCTCAGAGAGATAGTCCTTGATTATGAGTACTAGCCTATCGGGGAGATTGAGTCGGTAAAGTTTATAAATAAGACCATTGTGCCAGACTTTGTCAAATGCTTTCGCTACGTCAAAGAAAATGGCGCCGGTATCTTTGGACTTTGCCGTTGTTTGAAATCCTCTGTGTATATGCTCCGTTATGCGGTGCACTTGTTGTACACACGAGTGTTTGGATCTAAAGCCGAACTGCTCGTTTGGAATGAGGTTCCTAGCTGTGCAAATGTCTTGGAGACGGTTTAGAATAACCCGTTCGTAGACTTTGCCAATGCAGGCTAGTAAGCTAATGGGGCGGTAGCTGGTGGGGTCAGATCTATCTTTCCGAGGCTTGTGAAAGCCTATAACTACGGCTTCTTTCCAAGCGGTTGGAAAGACGCAGAGGCGGAGGGAGACATTGAATAAGACCGTAAGAGTGGAGAGAAGCCTAATGGGGAAGGATTTAATAGCCAAGTTGGTGATTTTATCAAGCCCCGGGGCTTTCCTAGGTTTGAGGTCTTTGATTAAAGTTTTCACTTCCTCGAGGGTGACCTCGGGAAGGGAGTCAGTGGGGGGGAGGGAGCTTCTGCTGTCTACTTCTGAGTTGACCATGTTAAGGTGGGCTGGGTCTATTGGTTGGGTGGATGGGGTACATTGGGATTCTAGGCTTTCGGCAAGACATTCGGCCTTTTCGTCGTCATCAAAAGCTGGGGGTTGGTTGACCCGATTCAAAGGGGGCATAGGAACTATTGTGTCGGATTTAAGATACTTAGTGAATTTATATATGGCTGTGTGATTGGGGGCTATGCTAGAGACAAAGTCATCCATGCGGGTGGCTCTGAGCTCTTTCATGCATCTATTGACCTCTCGTTGGAGGAAGCGCATTCGCTTTCTGGTTTGATCAGTGGGGCTGTAATCGTAATCTCTCTGGGCCGCATTCTTTGCACTAAGCAGCAGTCTCATGTCCTCGGGGAGCTCGATGCGATGATCGGGTTTGACCGGGACTTCGCGAGAGGCGCCGATTAGGGCTTCGTTGAGACTGCTGCCTATTTCAGAGATTTTGGCTTCTAATTGGGCTTTACTGTTAATTTCAGAGGTGATATCTAATCTCGAATCTGGTTTGCTGAGGGCTTGTCTGAATTTACGGTTATTGATAATGGTCTTCGTTTCAGTCGGTCGGTCGAAAGGCCTGCCGAGATGGTACAAGACTGGTCTGTGGTCCGAGTGAAGCTCGCTGAGGACGCTTATGTCCTTGACTGGTAGGCTAATGTTTTTGAAGATGCAGTAGGAGAGGATATCGGGTCTGTGGGCTACGTTGAAGGGATAGTGGGTGGGGGCAAATGGGGCTATGACTTCGCAGTCATCGAGGGATTCGAGAACTCTGTGAATGGTCAGTCCGTTATTGTTTGTCTCAGTACAGTTCCATTGCCGGTGCTTGCTATTGAAGTCACCGCCAATGATGACTGTATTACCTAGACCTAAGAGGGTTTCTATATCTTGATCTATCATCCGCTGTCCGGCTGATAAATAAATTGAAGCTATAATTACGGGGTCATGGCCTGTTAGTGCAATGCGGATGATAGTTGCCTCGCAATTTACTAGTGTGGGGGTAACTATAGGAGATATGTGGAGGGAACGTTTGTAATAGATGGCAGTACCGCCTCTACGGCCTAGGGGGTCATTGGAGCGATTCGGATCTGGCAAACGATCGTTCCGAAGAAGATTGTAACCGGCTATGTTAAACCGTCTATATTTGGGTTTGAGGCAAGATTCCTGGACCGCGAGTATATCTATCTGATGTCTTTTGAGAAGATCGGCTACTTCTTCTCTTTGACTTACTAAGCTGTTCGCGTTATAAAGTCCTAGGATAAAGTTGTGGGGCTTCGTCCGTCCGTTAGTTGAGTTCATTTGTACTGCCATAATGGGGTTGAATAGTTAAATTGTTTGGGGGAGGCGACCACGGAGGCATAAGACTGTCGGGAGAGATAGCAAGGGGGCTCAATTCGGGGGAGGTCTAAGAGGCTAGGAATGGATGGAAAGGGATTTTGAAGGTTGAATGAATAGCTATATTGCCGGCGCTGAATGTGCCGTTCGAGAGAAGGGGCGTGGGGGCGGGGTCCGTAACCTTGACCGAGGGGGTAGAGGGTGCGCTGTGATTGGGACTGGCCGAGCGTTCCCTGCTCCCACCTGCGATTCTTGCCCGGGGCCGCCGGACATCCGCCATAGCTGGCTGGGTGTCCGGTTTGTCCGCACAAAGCGCAGGTGGGAGGGGTCGACGCGTCCTTCTCACACAATGCGGTGGCATGGTTGCCAGCGCATTTTACGCAGCGGGAGGGGCCTAAACATCTAAGTTGCGAATGACCATACAACTGGCAGTTGTGACACTGCTGTGTGGTCGTTTTGGATTGGGGGGTTTCTACTTTAATATAAGAGAGGCCGCAGATTGAACTAAGGGACCTAAGCTGCCTCCCTGCTTCCGTTGGTTTGGTTGTCACCAGAACCATGCCGAAAGGCTTAGTGGGGTGGTTGGGGTGGGAACGTTCGCGATGTAGTCGATGAACTTCGACTACGGGAATATTCTTGGAGAGGAGGTCATCTTTAATGGCCGAGGTTGAGATATTTATTGGGACGGGATGGAGGATGAAGTGGTAGGACTTCTCCTCGGGAATTTGGTAAGTACTAAAGGCCAGGCGGTTAGACCTAAGGAATTTGGTTAGGGCTCTATAGGTATCGGGCCTTGCCACTTGGACGCGGGTTCCGGCTGGTGTTAGCGCGGAGCTGACGATAGATAAACCATTTTTCTGTAAATGGATGTTTGCCCGCGTCCAAGCGGTTTGGTCTCGAATGACGATGGGCGGTGGGGGACGTGTGAGCGATAGGGGTGCGGGCGTTCCGGTTGTCCCGGTCGGCGCAATGGTGACTGGGGGGGGCATAGCGGGGAGAGCGGGACTCTGGAGAGTTAGGGTTCGGGGCGCGGCGGTGGGTTGACTGCGCGGAGTCGCTAATGGGGAGTGAGATGGTTTGCTCAGCTTAGCCTCGGGGCTAACCGGAGACTCGGAAGAGCGGTTCTTCCGCTTCTTGTTGTTTTTGACAACGGTGGCGAAGTGAGCTTCGTCATCGCTGTCACCAACAGCAAGGGAGGTCGTGGGGGAGGGCAGACTAAAGGCTGGGCCTGGGGTCAGTGGGCTAAAGGCTGGGCTGGGGGACGGGGAGCGATTTAGCGGAGTCGAACCGCCTAGAGCTACGGGGGATGCAGTGAGGGTCTGGTCGGGACTGGGGTTAGATGAGGTAGGGATTATGACCGGCGATTTCACTGGGAAATCAGCGGTCGAGCAGGAAGACGGGCTGGAAGGGGGGAACTTACGCACAATGGTGCAAACTAATGGGTTCGCGGGCGGGTTGGGGGCTAGAAGTTCGTCTATATACATAGATAAGAGGGGATGAGCCTCGACCATCTCTTCTCTCCTCAATTTTCTGAAGAGAATCTCCGAAAAATACGGAGAGAAGACATGGCCGATGGTCTCGGCAAAGGAGGCCATGGAAAAAACCTCCCTGTGGCTGTAAGCGCACAGGGAGAGGTGTGTTGAGTACCTGAATGTGGTGAGTACCTAAGTGAGTCTCTGACCGTCTCCGTCTCAGTCCAGACGGCCCGAGGTGAATAAACAAACACAAATAATATAAATAATAGGGAAGAAAACAGACAGTGGGGGACAAGGGGGACAAGTGAGACAGAATAAATAAATATACTATACGACCTGCCGGAACCAATCCAAAGGGAGGGCACTAAGCACAGTCACTTCACAGAACTCGCGGCGGTCGCTACTACCTGCCTCGACCGGGACGGTCTCGGCGGGTGTGCGAGGGAGAGAGAGAGCGGTCTCTCACGCGGGCGCGGGCGCGGACGCGGGAGAGGGAAAACTGGTTGCCGGGGTGGCAACGGGGGAGCGCGAGTGGAGACGACCGTACAGCTCGGCTGCCGGACGCGGAATCCATATATATTTTGCGTTCCACTATTCCTAACTATATACAATATTTAGCTATCCTACGAATAGCAGCCGGCGCGATTATGCACGATTTCATCGCCGTGTCTCAAAACCGATACGTCGTAAGTCGCGAGCGTAAATACATCGCTGCGCCTCCGCAGAGCTTCAGTATCCCACCGGCGGCCGTGCCGTGTGGGTGTCTTTCTGCCTCCGGCGACTGCTACATAGCTCTTCCCCAGCGAAGCGTACCGGTGGTTTGGATGATCTTCCTGAACGTGTGATATAATGACTCTTCGCTTGTATGACGCTGTTATGATTTTCAGCTTCTTCATCATGTAGCAGGAAAGCCGGTTTAAGTCTGTCGACAGATATTCTTGCTATTCTCTTGTCCAATTGCACGGTGTAGACTTTCCCGTCTCTCTGTAAAACTTTGAATGGCCCGTCGTAGGTAGGAGTCAACGGCTTGCGGTATGCGTCATTGCGTATAAATACGTGCGAGCATGAATGTAGCTCGTCATGTATGAATATTGCTTGATGCTTGTGGCTTCTTTTCGCAGCTTGCATTCTTTGCATTGCTTTCGTTATTGTGTCCTCGAAGTGGGTTGTTATAGTTCCAGGTGGTGTTTCGCCGTGGAACTCCCCGGGTAACCTCATTGCTTTTCCATACAAGGCTTCTGATGGTGATGCTGAGTCACCGTTGTCCTTAATTGCCGCGCGTAGGCCGAATAACACCGTTGGTAATTCTTCCGTCCAGTTGGAGTTTTGAAGTCTTGCGGTGAGGGCTGCTTTTAGCGTTCTGTGCCATCTTTCGATCATGCCGTTTGCTTGTGGGTGGTAAGCGGTTGTTCTTGATTTTTCGATTCCCATCCTCTTCATTAAGTTTTTAAATAAGTTGGCTTCGAATTGTTTTCCTTGATCACTGGTCAAGCGGGAGCAGCATCCAAAACGTGTTATCCACCCTTCGTAGATTACTTTTGACACTGTTTCAGCGCTGATGTCTGATACTGGGAAAGCTTCTGGCCATTTCGTTGCTCTGTCGATCATTGTTATGCAGTATCTTTTTCCATTCGATATAGGTAGTGGGCCCACGATGTCTACATGAACATGTGATAGGCGTTCTGCGTTTTGATATTCTTCCAGTGGTGAAATTGTATGTCGTTGAACCTTCACTCTTTGACACGCGATGCAACTTTTTGTCCAATTATTGACATCTGTGTTCATGCCCGGCCAGAAGAATCGACGAGTCATAAGTTTTCGGGTTGCTCTGATGCCGGGGTGACTCATCTCGTGTATTGCTAAGTGAGCGATGTGACGTAGTGCCTCCGGTAGGTAGGGTCTAGCGATGCCCGTGGATGTTTCACATAATATTTTTTTGCTTGAGTTCGGAGCAGTTACATACTTGAAATCGAGTTTTTGATTTTTCATGACGTCTTCTAACGACGGGTCGGTTTTTTGGCTTTGTGATAATTCTTCGTAGTCAATTGGAGATGGGCTTGTGATGTCCTCTATTCGTGACAGTGCGTCTGCAACTGTATTTTCTTCACCCACTACATGTTCGATTCTTGATGTGAATTGACTGATGTAGTGCAGGTATCTGGTGCGTAATGGGGTTTCTGTCTTGCTATTTTTTCGTGATAGCGCGAACTTTAGTGGTTTGTGGTCCGTGAAAACCACAATTTCTTTTCCTTCGAACATTTTACGGAAATGTCTGATAGCCAGATATATAGCTAGTAATTCTCGATCGTATGTGCTATATTTGCGCTGGGCGTCGTTCAATTTCTTTGAGAAAAATCCAAGCGGCTTCCATTGTTCTCCATTGTTTTGTTGTAAAACGGCGCCAACGCAAGTGTTTGAAGCATCGCACATGAGTGAAATCGGTGAAGTTGTAGAGGGGTGCGATAACTTAACAGCGTTCTTGATGCCATTTTTGCATTCTTCAAATGCTTCCTTCTCTTCTTTTGTTAATTGTATTTGCGTCTTGTCGTTCTTCTTCGCGGCGTGTAGGTATTTATATAGTTTTTCTTGGGAGTGGGCGGCATGACGAATGTTATCTCTGTAGAAATTAATAATCCCCAAAAACCGACGAAGTTCTTGTATGTTTTTTGGTTCTGGATATGCCATTATGGCAGAAACGCGTTCTTCGATTGGTTCTATGCCGTCTTTTGAGACCATGTATCCCAAAAATTCCAGTTTTTGTTGTCCAAAAACGCACTTCGACACGTTTATTCGCAGCTTATTTTTCTGAAGCGTTGAAAATAGGGTCTCCAGGTGTCTTCTGTGTTCTTCTTCTGTGTTTGACGCGATCAGTAAATCGTCGACGAATGGGAACACGAAGTTCATGCCTCTCAGTATGTTGTCGATGTGACGCTGGAAGGTTTGTCCTGCATTACGAAGCCCGAAGCACATTCGTGGAAATTCGAATAATCCGAAAGGTGTGATTACAGCAGTCTTCTCTATATCTTCTTCATTCATTCGTATCTGGTTGTAAGCCTTGCGGAGGTCTATCTTCGAAAATATCTTTTTGCCGGCTAGATTGTATGTGAAATCCCGAAGTCGAGGGATTGGGTATCTATCCGGTTTCGTGATCTCGTTCAGTTTTCGGTAATCGCCGCACGGTCTATATTCGCCATTCTTCTTCTTTGCCAAGTGAAGTGGGCTTGCCCATGGAGAGTTTGATGGGCGGCATATTCCTTGATCCATCATTATTTGGAATTCGTTCTTTGCTATTTCGTATTTATGCGGCGGTAGAGGACGGGCTCTGCAGTATACAGGGGGTCCAGTAGTGATGATGTGGTGTTCGACTGCGGTGTCGCTCGGTTTGCTGAACATTGCTGACGTTATCTCGGTGTATTTATGTAGCAGGTCGTGGTATGGGTCCAGTTTGTTAATAGTGAGTATTCTTGGCGTAGTGGTGTGCGTGATGTCTCCCTCGACTGATAATTCTGTCTTCTTGTCGATGAGCTTTCCAGCCCGAAGATCGACTAGAAGGTTGTGATGACGTAAGAAGTCTGCCCCTAATATTGGTCTCTGCACGTCTGCTACGATGAAGGTGCACCTGAGTGGTCTTCGTAATCCCAGATTAAGTTCGAGTGTTTTCTCGCCGTACGTCTTGATGCTCGTGCCATTTGCTGCATACAGAATATCTTTTGTTGGCTTCATTTTTCGTTTAGTAGATGGTAATACCGATATGTTTGCTCCGGTATCGACGAGAAATCGTAAATGATTTTTGCTGTCATTCACGAATAGACGGTATGAAGAAATGCTGTTGACCTCAGGTTCCGTCTCTGCTGAGATCTTCTTTAGTTTTCCGCCGGGCGATAGTTGCATGGTTGTCGGCACTTCCATGCTGTACCTCCGAAACGTGCGTGGAAGTAGCATAGACCGGTACGCGTTGATGATGACGATGACTCATGCTCGCCATTGCTACTGTGTTGCCTCGAGCGCGAGAGTGTGCGTGAGCGAGACCGGTACTGATCTTGTCTTCGTGACGGCGGCGGCGGGGTCCGATTCCATGAGCGCGATTGTCGCATTTTTAACTCGCTGATTTCGTTAGTGAGATCTTCGATCATGTTGCGCAAATCTTGGTAGTTATCTTGCTTTGAAGTTGAAGAGTGACATTCGCAAATGGAGTTGACTTCTTTGTTCTGTTCCTGCATTTGTCCGCCATAGCTGCTAAAATATCGATGTCGGTTTCGTTGCTGACTGACAAAACAGCCCTTGTTGACGATGGTAGATGTCCACACCACAACATTTGCAGGGTTGGGTCCGGAATCTTGTCTCTTGCTAAGTCTTTCATGCGACGAAGTAGCTGGCTGGGTTTTTGGTCTCCTAGTTCCATTTCATTTAGAAGTTTTTGTAGTTGCTTTGTTTCCGATTCTTCATATACTGATATATATAATATAATCTTCTTTTTACTTCGTCGTATCTCTTGCTGCTCGGGGGAGACATAATGATGTCGCTTATCTGTTCCACGTCCGTGTTTTCTAAGTTTCTCACGACGAGGCTGTACTTTTGTTCGTCGCTAAGTTTCTGACCGAGTAATATGGCCTCAAACTGAGCAAACCATAGCCGGGGTTTATCACGCCAGAATGTAGGAATCCGACTCTGAACGGAGATTGTCTCGATGCGGCTTGCATTTTCTGCCGTGGCGATTTCATTATTTTTTTCTTCCATCTTGATCACGTCGGGGTCACCAATTTGGGGATTCGGTAGTAGGAGTAAAAGAATAATTGTGTATCGAAGACGATATATTTTGCGTTCCACTATTCCTAACTATATACAATATTTAGCTATCCTACGAATAGCAGCCGGCGCGATTATGCACGATTTCATCGCCGTGTCTCAAAACCGATACGTCGTAAGTCGCGAGCGTAAATACATCGCTGCGCCTCCGCAGAGCTTCAGTATCCCACCGGCGGCCGTGCCGTGTGGGTGTCTTTCTGCCTCCGGCGACTGCTACACTATCTTCATTATTTAGAGTAGATACATTCCCTCCAGATCATGTTTAAAATTTCCATTCCGTATACCTCTATCAATATGAATCGAAAATAAATAATAGATAAAACCCTCTTAGGCCTACTAGCACGGTATTAACTAAGATATGTGTTTTTATTATTATTATTAATTGTTTATTTCCAGACAATGTCCAAAGTAAAATGTCAAAATGAAATATTTATACATGTTTAAAAGAAATGCCATCATACATGTGACGAATGAGCAACATTTACTACTTCACTTAACGTAGAAACGTGTACCCTTGACACTTTCAATAGCATTGTTATTCTGTTTATATTAACTAAAATTTTGTTTTTAACGATGAAAATTACCGAATTACCGTGAAAGTCGTTTGACTGAATAATACATGAATATATAAATAATATGCGTCACGCGGTTCCGTATACTAGTCGAACAAAAAATGGCCATAGCACGCATAGGTATAGTTATCTCTTGTCTATAGTAAACTCTTGCAAATGAATACGACCTTAAGTAATTTCCGCATAAAGGTGCTGTTAAACTTCAGCTTTCACTTATTTATTTATATATTTATTAGTTGTACCTTGTAATGAAATGAGTAATTTTGCGTATTTCACATTACAGAAAAAATAACGAGAGTGTTTTAGCGAGCATTCTATCGAGCGTTTTAGTGTAGTACTGTTATCTCTTCTGTGGTTTTAGCAAACAATTGTATCTATCGAAAGGATAGTTTAGCCTCGAGCTTTTTGCCGAGCCGAGCATCTGTCATTGTTCCATTTATATCATTTTTTTTTACTATTTTTTTAAGAGATCGTGACTGCTAGAAAGAGCTGTTTAACTCTGTCCCGTAGTTACTCCCTGATTAACTTTGGTCTGAGGGCATATTTTTTTATTAATAAGGGCGTAATGCCCGATTTTAGCAACAGTTAAGGGACACTTAGCTCTTTTTCATAGCTGTCTTGCGATTGTTCCGGAGGTAGAACCCTTAAATTTAGGGGGTCCCATAGTAGCCTAGTTGACCCTTTAACTTGGTCCCTTTGGACCCCTAAAAAAAAGTGTCCCCTAAAAGATAGGGATTGTTAGTGAAATCGGCCATTTATTCTGTTCAATAAGCGTGCATAGCATAGCGCTTTGCTCCTAAACGACTGAAAGTAAGCAGGCCGACGCGGCTGACTGAGCAAACTGAGTGGAAACGCCGCTAAATAGCGATGTGTTAAATTTTGTAAACACTGGAATGATACAGCCGCTGGCTAGCAGTAAGAATATTAATAAAGCCTCATAAATATATCATAAACTGCCATTAAAAGATGGAGGAAAGGATGATCTTAGAAATTAATAAAGTTTTGAGACAACTGATAGATCCTATAATTTGTTCCTACTTTAAGTGCGGAACCCTATAACTTGGAATGTAGGTATAGTTGGGTAAAAGTATGTACTTTGACGTAAAAATATATAAAATGATATTTAGACAATCGGAATCAGATTATCAATTTCCTGGATTAAAATTGAAAATTAAGAAAGACACTAGTATATTAATATCGATCATGGGGATACAAAATGATCCGCAATTTTATCCGAGCCCTGAAGTGTTCAATCCGGAGCGGTTCTCGCCTGAGAACAAAGCTGCCAGGCCTCCTTACACATACCTGCCCTTTGGCGTAGGGCCTCGTCACTGTATTGGTGAGTCTTTATTCGTATAGTCTTCACAAAATAAAAGGCCCGTTTTGACAGTTCACGCCCATGAAGTTTTAACCCCTAATGCGTAGGTAATAAAAGCCAACTGTTGCGTACAAGCAAAGCGTACAAGTTGCACATAGGAAAACCGCTTCTAATATATGGCCAAGCGCGATTCGTACTCGCGCACCGAGCGTTCCGACAATTTATTTTGCTGTGGAGGAACAACAAAACGACTTTCAGATTTTTCCGATTACATGCCCAATGCCATTCTAGATAAAAGGGAAGTATTATTCGCAAAGGAATCAGAAACCGAAGGTAATTTATTAATTCTACATCATAAACGGTCGTAATGTTTGATTGAGAAGTTTGATTTTTTCACGACCTCAGGACCACACAGACAGACGGACAAGCCTTATATCACTCGGATCCTGATCACTTCGTTGTCTGTCCTTTGTAGGGTTCCGTACCCGAAGGATGCCAAACGGGACCCAATTACTAAGCCTCCGCTGTCCGTCCGTCTGTCTGTCTGTCCGTCTGTCACCAGGCTGTACCCCATGAACCGTGATAGCTAGACTGTTGAAATTTTCACAGATAATGTATTACTGTTGCCGCTATAAATAACAACAAATACTAAAAACAGATTATAATAAATATTTAAGGGGGCTCCCGTACAATACATGATTTTGATACATCCGACTCGCACTTGGCCGTTTTTATTTTCCTTTCCAGGATCGGAATCCTAAAAACAACTCTGTAATCAAAAGACACAACAATGATGTTTGATTTGAGGAGGGCTATTTGTAAACTTAGGCACTCCGCAGGGCGACAGTACAATTGTTTGTTATTCGCACACGGCCGTTGAAGTCTTGTGCGGTGACAATATTTGAATCCGTGAATTTCTATTGCAGCTTTACGTTTCGCCAAAATGCAGGCGATGATTGGGCTGGTGGCATTTTTAAGAAAATTTAAGGTAAAACGATGCGAAAAAACCGAGGATCAACCGAAATTCGACCCCAAGGGACTAATATTACTTACTCCAGAGAATGGACTATGGATACAAATTACTAAACGATGATTAAAATGTATCCATTCAGCCATAAAAATATAGAAATTAAACCCGTTTTCTTTTCTTTTTCGTGTAAAAATCAATGTGGAATTGTATAATATGAGTCTTGCCATGTTTACTAAAATGGCGCTTTTTATGTTTTACGTTTACTAAAATTTACTAAAGCGGCGAAAACCTCCGATGTAATATGAGACAATGATAATGAGCAATAAGACACTAATCCTAAAAAGCTCATAGCAAGCCGGTGAGAGCGCGGGCGCGTTATCTTCTGTCTGTCCGTCTGTCCGTCTGTACACGCGGAAATTTAAGCTCCAGATATCCGTTTCATACCTCCGTATCGTATCAGGGCTAAGATTCGCGTAATATTTTGTTAATAGTCACGATGCTGGCACTATGACAACGATCGAACGTCATCGCGCCTTAACATTGGCATTCAGCTATTTAACTACGCCGCCATTGTATAACGAGAATATTTGCCTTCCTTCCTATTGCGGCTCGTGAACGGCTAATGTAACAGGCGAATACCATTACCATAATTTTTTGGTTATGTTCTTGTTAAGGTAAGAGCATCACTAGGGGCATTGAACGAGAATTGTGTACAAGCGACCCAAAAACGCTAGTTTGGACGTCTGTTCGATTCGGAACGGTGTGGTATGGCGACTCGATCAGAGAGAGGTACGCCCCGATCCATGCGAGTCGGCTTTTTCGCCCCGTTCAAAGACGATACGGTGTGAGGGTGCGCGCGCGCGCCATTCTGGACGTGATCGTGGCATGGTCAGGACGTACCCTGTCAGTAGTAGTACCCACGCAATATTATTATTATGAATATCAATGAAGCATGCGCAAGAAATCGCTAAATTATCATAGACTTCCGCAGCAGAAGACATGGTCAGACGATACTTGACACAGCAATGAACACGCGATGATGATACGCAGATACGGAACGGATGTACGGGTTATTTCCTACGCGTCGATCGTGACGCTGATACGATACGGAGGAACGGAACGGACACAAGAACATATCTGGACCCAGCTTTACTGCACTAACTTACTCTATGGTTACACCCACTTGGTTGAACCGATGGCCTTCAAGCCGCAATAGTTAGTAAGGTGTGCCCGACCAAGTGTGCTTCACGGTCTGTTGGGTGACGACACGTGTTGCGGCTCAGAACACCCTGTATATATACCCTGGTGAGCAAACATGCGCCAAATACCATAAAGTAACAAGCTGATTGCCCGTGTATTGTTATAATAATAAATCTTTTAGTTAGGAAAACTTCAACTAAATCGAGGGTTGAAGTGATCGCGATCCTGATTATCTGCGCACCAGAACCAGAGGCGATAAATTGAAACCGTTTCGCCAAAAGTTAGCTGTATTTTAACCGACTTCCCAAAGGAGGAGGTTTACAATAAATTCGTCCGGATGTTTTTTTTAACTATGTGCCCCAAAGGCTTCTTCCCAAAACCTTCTCCAGGTTTACAAGTCTGGGCTCCGTAGGTAAGGATGGGGAGAATGCACATGTCCATGAGCTTTCGTTTCAGGGACAACAGAAGTTGTCCCTTCATGAGCTCCTTCATAGACCAAAAGCTCTTCCAGGCGTTTTCGACGCGTCTATCGACTTGCTTGTCTTGTCGTGCCTGGAAAGAGACTATTTGGCCTAGATAGATGTATTCTTGGACATATGCAATTCTAACCCCATCCACGTCCACCGTATGCTCCTTGCTGTTAGACATGACCTTGGTCTTTGACATGTTCATGCTAAGTCCAACCTCGAGGCTTGCATGGCTGAGTTGTTGTAGCATAGTCTGTAGCTCAGACAGAAGGCGAATGAGAAAACAGGACTATATCATCGGCGAAACGAAGGTTTGTATTATACTTACTTATGCTAAAATATTCACAACAATATGCATTGTTTGTAGGCATAAAAGGAGGAGGAGGAGGAGATTTCCAATTTTCGTTCCACTGTGCGACGTGCCCCGAGTAAGATACTCGGCGTTTCACAGTTCGTCGTTCGCCCTAGTCGCAAGCGCACGTATTTACTTTTCTCGCATTAAACCAGTCCTGCTAAATTAGTGATGGGAAGAACGAGTTATCGATAAAATAATTTCGACTATCGACCTCTTTAAACTGAGACGGCGAAGTTGTGAGCCGGCGCCCATTGGCAGCGGTCGTTGACGCTGCCCCCCTACCACGCGTCGCTCGCCGCCATCGCCTCAAAGTGAGCCACCACCCGCTGCACCCAACTGATAGACATCAATCCAGTGATGGGAAGCAAGACTCCAATCAAGGTACCAATTCATTAACGATGTCTGGACCAATGGACAGATTCCTGTCAAGGTCATCATCTAACCCAAACCTCAAACGAGATAGAGAAGAAACTATCGACCAATGGCGTTTTCCTAAACGTTACGCCATAGCCAAGGGCAAATCAGATAAACCCCAGATACCAACTTCAAATAGGTTTAACAGCCTGAGCAACGATGAATACTCGCAGATGCCAGAACCACTACGTCTGGCTGTCACCCATAGAAAGAAGACAGGGCATATCCCACCAATAGTGATAAACCTCAACCCCGACTGGACCCACGGTTACGTTCAAGATCTGATCGCGAAATTTACCAAAAGTTTTCACTTGCACTATAAAGGCAACAACAAAGTTGCTGTCCAGTGCTACACTGCAGAGGGCCACAAGTTAGTCAAAGAAGGTCTTCTAAAAGACAATGCTCCGTTTCATACCTTCTCCAGAAAAGATGAGAAAGGCTATAAAGTTGTCATTAGAGGACTACCAGACTACCCCATAGAAACATTGACGGCTGAACTTGAAGAAATGGGATTCAGTGGGATTAAGATATCAAAGCTTCAGTCAGCCTTGAAACAAGCCTCAACTAGCCCACTGTACTTAGCGCAACTACCAGCTGGAACAGATATTTCCAAGTTTCGTCTGATAAGATACCTGGCAAACTGTGTCGTCGAAATCCGGCGTTACAAACCCAACAGCTCAACAGGAACACAGTGCTACCGGTGCCAAAGATTCGGTCACGTTTCCCGAAACTGCAATCTCACCGAAAGGTGTGTCAAGTGCAGCGAGCCTCATAGTACCAGAGACTGTCCGAAGAAAGCAAAGGAGCAACCCGTCTGCTGCTGCAACTGTCTTCAAGATCACGCCGCCAGTTTTCGCCAATGCCCGGAGCGGCAAAAATACATCAAAGCTCTGAACTCTCGACGTGATGAAGCCCAGAAGGTACACCAACCTAAAACAAAAACTGGTCCTCCGGTGCCACAACTCGACCCTCGCGCATGGCCCAGTCTACAACCACCCCGCCAAGCTATTTGGTCCAACCCCAGTCAGCCTACCCCAAGCGATCAATCTCAAGATCCCACCACAAAGGAAATTCTGAAGATCCTGGAGGTAATCAAGAGCATAAAAGGTAGATTTAAGGACTGTTGCACTATGCTTGACAAAGTTATGTTAGTTCTCACCCATCTAGGCCAATATGTTTAGTAGATCCGAACTTAAAATAATTTATTGGAACGCGGACGGTGTTCAAGGTAGGCTGAACGAGTTGATAGACTTGGCTGTATGTGACTTATCAGTAGATGTTATCGCCCTCTGCGAGACAAAGTTGACCGATAGGTTAACCTTAAAGATACCTGGTTTTGTTTGTTACCGCGCGGACAAGCACCCCAACGGTCGAGGACAAGGTGTGGCAATATTAATACGATCAGATATAGCCCACTCCAGTTTACATACTCCTTCCACCAAATACATTGAGTCAATTGGGATAAAAATACTCCTCAGGGGTAACGAGCTGTCATTATTTTCGGTATACCAGTCCCCAAATTTACCCTTTGAAAGCAGCGATATTGATGCCTTACTTAAGGCTGGTAACAAGACTCTCCTGATGGGAGATCTAAATGCCAAACATTCCTGTTGGTCAATTGGCCCTACTAATTCTCGGGGTAAAACCCTCTTTAATCACATGATTTCAAATGATTACAACATCTATGCTCCCGATAGCCCAACACTAGTCCATTATCAATCCGATTGGACAAAAGGTTCACCAGATTTATTGTTAGCCAAAAATATACACAGTGTAATAGATATACAGGCAATCCCAGCACTTTCTTCAAACCACCTCCCAGTCATAACCCGCATCGGCATATCTTTTGACCTTATAAAAACCACACGACACAACTACGCCAGAGCAAACTGGATAGGCTACCGCACATACCTAAACAATCATATTTCCCTGTCTACTAAGATTCTCAAATCATCAGCAGATATCGATGGAGCCGTTGCCCATTTATCAGCGCATATGATTCAAGCTAGAGACCTAAATGTCCCGGTCATGCTGGCTAACAGATCGCCAAAAGAACTACCGCGTCGGATAAAAAGACTTATTAAACAAAAGAATAGATTGCGCCGCAACGATCAACACGAATCTGACCCCATAGTGCGTAGAACGCTACGCAGCCAGATTAATGGTTTGCAATATACCATCAATTCTGCCATAAAGTCTTTTAACGACAAGGTATGGTGTGAAAAGCTAAGCAAGGTTGACAACCCTAGTTCTGACATATGGCGCCTAGCGAAGTCACTCAGAAATTCATGCTCTACTTTTCCACCTATGAAACGTAGCGATGGTTCTCTCACTACTAGTGCAGAAGAGCAATGTCATGAACTCAGCTTAGCCTTTCAGCACAATATGACCCTGACTAGAGAATGGATCTGTGATGAGACTGAAGCAGAGGTAACATCATCCCTTTCGACGCTTTACACTCATGAAAATGAGGTGCTACAGTACCCAACCCGCCCTAATGAAGTCAGAAAAAGCGTCCTACGCTTAAACGTGCGCAAAGCCCCGGGTTGTGACAACATCTCAAATATACTTATCAAAAATCTACCACTAAAGGCTATTGTTTTCTTGACTAAGTTATTTAACTCCTGTATGCTGATTGGCTACTTTCCGTCAAGCTGGAAACTAGCCAAAATGATTGCAATTAAGAAACCAGGCAAAGACGAATCATTACCATCATCATATCGCCCAATTAGCCTCCTTCCCACTTTAGGGAAGCTGTTTGAATCCATAATTTACAAGAGGCTATTAAAATCAACCGCAAATGTAGTTATAGACGAGCAGTTCGGTTTTCGCTGTCGTCACTCTACGACCCAACAGTTGGCTAGAGTTGCTGAACACGCGGCTCACAGCCTTAACCTATCTCAGTCCACAGGAATGTTCCTTTTAGACATTGAGAAGGCCTTCGATACCGTTTGGCATCGAGGTCTCCTTCACAAGCTCATTAAAGTCAGAGTACCCTTCTCATTAATAAAAATGATTGAATCGTATCTGGCTAATCGCAGCTTCTATGTCCATATAAATTCTGCAAAATCCAGTCCGCAGAGCATCCCCGCAGGGGTACCCCAAGGATCCATCTTGGGACCCCTACTTTTCATAATTTATTTAAATGACATTCCCATTCAGCCTCGCACTAGCTTAGCATGTTTTGCTGACGATACGGCATGTTTCACTTCAGCGCAAGATGTCGACCTAGTAATTGACAGGTTACAGCTATCCATTGAACTATTGAGTGAGTACTTCAAAAAATGGAAGCTTAAGTTAAATGAGGCAAAAACAGAAGCAATATTCTTTACACGAAGACGTCAAAATCCAAACCGTAAACTAAACATTAACGGCCACAGTATTGAATGGAGCAAGGCTGTAAAGTACCTAGGGGTCCTTTTAGACCAAAAACTGAACTGGACTATTCATGTCTCCCACCTGACAAACAGAGGCATAAAAGCCCTTAATGCTTTGAGCCCTATACTTAACAGAAAGTCAGTCCTAAGAAATCACACCAAATTAAACATTTACTCAACCCTCGTAAGGCCAGTGATTACTTATGCTTGTCCCGTATGGAGCAGCACCTGCAGCAGAAACCACCAGAAGCTCCAAGTGATCCAAAATAAAGCGCTCAAAATTGCATTCAACTGCAGATTCCGTACAAACCTGAAAACTCTTCATGATAAAATAAAGTACCCTACTCTGTTCGACTACATCCTAAAACTTACACGTAAATTTTATCTCATGTCTAATCCCAAACATTTCAATAACTTAATTGCGTCAATCGGAAGGTCAAGACTGCTAAACCTAAAATACATCGATAAGTACAAAACATACAAGCTACCCCATCACTACGTTCTAAACGAGACTTGAGTTCCCCACATAAAGCTACCCTTCAAGTGTTAGTGTATGTGTGAGTGTGTGTGTGCCACGCCACTGGACACTGCCATAGCCGCCGCTGCCGGCGCGGCGCCTCCAACATTGTAAGCTAATATGTAGGTAGTTGTAAACTACTTATGAAGAGATTCCTCCGTTCCATAACTAAAAGAATATTTGTATGCCTAGGTACAGGCCTATTGTAAAATTAGAGTAAGATGGATTCAATTAGCTAGGTGTCTAATTGAATGTAGTTTAGTTATAAGACCAAACCATTATGTTGTTAGTGTAAGCTACTCCAAAAGCAAACACAATCCTTGTTATCATTCATAATCTGAACTATGCCATATTTCTTTTCTGGTGCTCAAATCTATTTTATGTGTTAAGGTTTCTATAGGTTTATTTTTCTAAATACCTGAAAAAACATAATGTGTAATTAAGTACGTACTACCTAGGATTAAATAATTACACTAGGCATTTACAATGTAGCTTGTTTATTGATAAATAAAGAACTTTTGAAAACAAAAAACAAAACAACACTCGGCGTTTGACTTGGCGGGAGAGAGAGAGAGAGCGAGACGAGACCCGACGACGACGTGCCAAAACAATGGCCCCGTACTGTACATACGTAGAATATTAATACACTTCGTGACTTTATTGCATGTTTGCACAGAATACATTACATACCTTTGTATGTGCAAGCAAAACACGTGCATGAAATATATTATGTATTAATGTGCATAGTTACGAGTAAATAAGCAGAGGGACGGAAAATTTCGCCACGAGCGTAGAAATTCATATTTTACGAGATGTTACCATATTTACCATACCATATTTACCCATGGGATCGTGTGCTTGTTTGTAGGACAGTTTAATGACAACGAGTTTCCCCTGTGTATAAATGTTAGTGATAAAGGATAGAGGGCTAAGAGGTTAACTTCTATCCAATAAAGATTAATCATTAAAAATATATAATTTGAACCGCTGAAAGGACAAATCTGTACAATGCACCACCACTAAACTAAATTGTTAAATTAATTAAAAACATTATTATAAATGCAGATTTAAGCATGGCGACTGTTCAGCGCTATATTAAATTCGCTGAATTTTATTAACTGAGTGGGGAATAGTAGATCCGCCTTTCATGCTGCGAGGAGGTTGTCAGAATTTTGCTTATTAAAATTTTTGTATGAGCAGCTGTTACTTAGTTTATCTTTCAGGCAAAATTATTCCATATTCCCAACGAGACATTCCCAATTGGTGTCCGCGAGGCGAAGCCGAGCGTTAGCCATTACTTAATACGAGGAATATTTGTATGTATACGATATATCTAATAATTATGTTTTGTGTTCTAGAAAAAGGCGCTGTAGTTTTCGATGAAATTTGCAATATAGGGGTTTTTCATATCATAACTGAAAAATCGTGTATTTCCGAGTTTTCATGCTTTTCTCATACCCGTGCAATAGATTGACAAATTTACTTTCGTACAATGAAAATAAGGCATAAATCCTAATGACAATCAAAAAGCAGATCACGTGACACTTTTTGGCGCGTCTTCGGAAAATTCACACAAAAAGGTTTCGTTCAAATAAGGTCGAATCTAAGTTCATCATCTGCTTTTCAACCTTCTTGCTTGCTACTAAGCAAACAGTAAATACTTGGATGCTTGAATGCCATCGCCATACAACGTTCTCCAGGGTAGTGCTTAGACCAGAGACTATATATCCATTTGACTGCGCCTTCGGGGGAAGGCGGCTCGCCAAACGTTTGTTGTATTCAACATAGCATCCTATGTAGGATGACGGACCGCCAGACAGTTTCGCAGCGGCTGACCAATTACAGCTCTCTTACCTCGTCCCCCGCCGCCCGTAAATTTGTGAGTTGTGTTTCAAAGGAAAATGTATCTATGCGCTCTCCACTGGGTAAGTGCTCCCTGGCATAGACCAACAAAAGATCCTCAAGACGTTTAATTCTAGGTTCTCGCTAGAGACCTGACACGTCTTCCAACGATCTTTTGGTGCATGAGTGACGTATACAGGTGGGCGCTAGTTCTATACGTAACTTCAACTTCAAAAACAACTAACCTGTCATCAAGCGTTAGTTCTATCTTTTATCGCGTGCCAAAATATCGTTGGAATGCTTGTATACTCTATCCATGCTTAGAAGCAACTTGACGGCTAACCTAAAACTTCATAACATCCACTTTTTAAATACTAGGGATGTTACCAAAACCATCGGAATGAATAGAAATTGTTTGTTCAGTTAAACCAACAGAAGAGTTGTCATCACTGCTATCCGCACTTAGGGATATATTTGGCTCATTTTCAGCTATATTGTCATTTCCACGCCGAGGTGTAAAATTCTCCTGGCGCTAATCATATCTCTTGTTGACGTCTGGAGAAGCGGACCAGCTGGATTTGTCACGAGTCTACCAAGGAGCTGAAGACTATCTACGAATTCCCGGCGAGTCGCTACCCAGTGTTTCAACGATATCACCAATATTCGACTCACGACCCTGATTAATAAACGTATCTTGAGCCTGCCAACAATCTCTTTTGGTCAGGATAGAGTCTAACTTATTCTAATGTCTCTTTGCAAATCTTGTAAAATAAGTGTAAAATTATTTCTGATTAACAAATGTTTAAAGGGTGTATCGATTCTTTTGATTAATCGATTTTTATGAGCAATATTCCCTCACTAACAAGCTAAGATTGATATCTGTCAAGTTGCCTGTTATTATTAGATACACTAAATACCTCATAATTTTTTTTCAAACTGCCGCCGTAACAGTAAGACGTGGAGTTAGCTTTGGGCGAACCGGTCAGTTCATTAAATTGCATTAATTACAACATGGAATATAACCAATTGCCTCTCCCACCCCGTATGGTAAATGGCGTGACGCTTTTAAGTTGTTATGTTGGAATATAACCCCGGCTATGGTTAAAATTCCTTTGTTTACATTTTTCTTCGCTCCCGTAGGCGCGTGGGTTTTCTGATTCTGACGAGCCTGGGTTTCGTTCACCAAATATTGTCGGAACGTGCCGGAAGCACCGCTAGGCTTAGGTGACATATCGCCCGCGGCGCAGCACAGCGACAATTATAGTATTCTATAGAATAGCTAAATCTGCGCTAAATTTTAAAATAAAACACTTACCACTGCGCCAATGGGGTACATCGATGTGATTTTGGATGAAATTATTATTAAAAGCTTTTATTTAACTTGCACTGTATGTATGTATGTTTTTTGTTTGTTTGTTTGTTTGTGGGTATCACGGTTCGCGTCAAAAATGTCGGCTTGAATTTGACCCACTTCCCGTTATCCGATTGAGCTGAAATTTCGCATACGTGTATAAGTCGGATGACAATGCAATATATTTCTGACTTAAAGCTGATCTGATGATGGAGACGGAAGACGGTCATGGGAACTCTGTCATAAAACATCGCAAGCCCGTCGAATTTGGGCTCGTTCGATTCGTCTTGACGAATACTTTGGTCCTAGAATATTTTTTTATGACATGGAGCTGATCTGATGCTGGAGCCGGAAGGTGGCCATGGGAACTCTGTTACCAAACGACGCAATTCTATCGTGTTTGGTCTCATTTGATTCGTCTTGACAAGCACTCGAATTCTAGATTAGATGTTTTGTCCTGTAATGATAAAGACTAAAAAGTTAAAAATAAATTAAAAGTAAAAAAACATTTTTAAACAAAGCTTTTATTTAATGCCCTAAAAAGAAGAAAATAAAATTTCAATTCAATCAAATGCGTCATTTTATTACATTACACAATTTATACGATATAAAAGCTTGTTGCGAGATTTACTTGTGTAGACTTAATTAGGTGGGTAGGCACCTATTTGCACAGACTTGGAGATAAATCCCGCAACAAGCTTTTATATCGTATAAATTGTGTAATGTAATAAAATGACGCATTTGATTGAATTGAAATTTTATTTTCTTCTTTTTAGGGCATTATATAAAAGCTTTGTTTAAAAATGTTTTTTTACTTTTAATTTATTTTTTGAATATTTATCGTCCGTACCTTCTATCTGTGACATACTTTAATTATTTAGTCTCTATTTATAAATATCTCAAGAAGAGCGCGAAGCACTGGGGCACTACCCACCTTTTCTCGTAACGCTTCGTCGTTATTTTGAACTCTCAGAACTTGGGTTTGGATTATACCAGATCGACGAAATTCTTGGGATATGATGTCAATAGTAGACACATTAAACGCAAAAAGTTTCATGTGCATAGCTCTAATACCTACTTTAGATTTTATTGCTATCTAAAAAACCCCGATTTCATCACTGACTTACTCACTCACTGTTGATCAACAAAACTTTTAGGGCACTTCCTGAAGTTCTAGAAAGCTGAAATTTGGTATGTAAGCTAGGATTAGCATATAAACAACCGCAAAATCTTAAAACTTGGAATTTTTATCCCTCAACCCCCTAAACTAGGGGATGAATGTTAGTATGAGACTTCCACAAATTTCGAAGCTAGAGATCTGAAAATTTATACAGTGACTGCTTATTATAAATACTAACTTTACATAACTTTCAATACTCCATAACTGCAGCGATAGGCTAGCCCCTGTCACGCAAAATGGTCACCCAACTTACAAAAAGAAATGAAATCCCACCAAAACATTTTCATGTAAAAAATGTAGCCAAGAAGAAGGAAACAAAAAGTTATCAGATCTCAAGTAGAGCCAAGCTTCTAACTCTACACGCCCTAATTGTACAGCCCTAACTTCACAGACTCTAACACCTTACTCAAAATATATTATATGGCTTGGCCGTTTCGTTTCTTGCATTTTCCAATTTAAGCTCATGTGACGGTAGTGAAACGGCCAAGCCACATATTTTGAGTAAGGTGTTAGAGTTTGTGAAGTTAGGGCTGTATAGTTAGGGTGAGTAGAGTTGGAAGCTTGGCTCTGCTTGAGATCTGATAACTTTTTGTTTCCCTCTTCTTGGCTAAATTTTTTTGGCTAACTTACTAGTAAACATACTGGTCTGTCTATACATTCTAATCTATGGTGGCTGTGGGAGGCTTTATTAATCTGTGTGGGAGGTTTGGTATGGACCGCAGACCTCAGATTTATGAAACTCCTTAGTTGTCCGCCGCCGCCGCCGCCGCCGCTACAAGTGGCGGCATTTTACCCGCCATAATGCACTTCGTTATTATAAATGTTAATTTATTAGTTAAAATTAATCTACTTTGCAGTGTTTTTAACCTTTTCTATGTTAATACGATTTAAACAAAAAAAAACATGAATATTGATTCGACAAAACATTTGCTAAGGATTTATGCATAAACTTAGAATAATGTTTATGCTTAATTAGATATAGCTAATAAAACAGTATGAATCATTCATGCTGATGCATACTGTATTGCTATTTGTCCGACAATATTGCCCCTATACATTATGTTCCCATCCCACAAATGGCAATATTGCCTGCAATGGCACATCAGTCATCATCAATATCATCATGCATATTATTATGCATCATCTACCCACTATAAGTCTACATAACTAAATGCAAGATCTCTGTGTCATAATGACGGTTTCACCATATGAAAATCTGTTATAACAAATCTTGAGATAACTCTCAGATCTGAGTGTGACTTATTATTACGGGCCAGCCACCCTAGACAAGATGCAAAACGCTATTATCGTTCGCACGAAACGCTAAGAATATGTATGCGATTTGACGTTTGGTCACGCTTCGCTAGCGTCACCAAATCTCAAATCGCATACATTTTGAGTTTTCGTTTCATTTCGTTTTCGTAGCGTTATTAACTTTGCCTTTGTCTATTACAACATTCTACATCTCAAAATTGACAACCGATGGAACCAGCGCAATGGAAGTTTAAGCCACTGCTCTTGACTCTACATAGGCACGCTTTTTCAGGACAAACCATGGACAAACGTGACATGGTTTTACGTTTTCGGATTAGATTAATAAAGGATGAAATTCTGAAACAACCCAAACAGGGTCCAATTCTGCTACGACAATGACTGGTCAGACGCGACTGTGACGCTCAACATTAGGTGAGTGCGTCTTGGATTAGTATTTTTACTGGCAATACCTAGTACGACATAAATAAAATCAAATTGGTTTCTGCTTCTCGCCGCGCGCATTATTGGTTTCTGCTTCTCGCCGCGCGCATTATTGGTTTCTGCTTCTCGCCGCGCGCATTATTGGTTTCTGCTTCTCGCCGCGCGCATTATTGGTTTCTGCTTCTCGCCGCGCGCATTATGGTTTCTGCTTCTCGCCGCGCGCATTATTGGTTTCTGCTTCTCGCCGCGCGCATTATTGGTTTCTGCTTCTCGCCGCGCGCATTATTGGTTTCTGCTTCTCGCCGCGCGCATTATTGGTTTCTGCTTCTCGCCGCGCGCATTATTCTTACCAAGACGCACTCTATCCATTATCTGGCGTTTGAATTACCTATATTTTGAGTCAATTAATGGCACAAATTAAGTTAATTGGTTACCAATTAACTTGATTATCAATGAAAATCTAACATTAATTGCCTAGAAAATATACTCCAAACGCCAGATAATTAGTTAAAGTTGAGCGTCGTCTTGTCATTGTCATCGAGCTTTCATTGTGCTAGCAGCAATGGGAGGACCAAAGGTTAGTTCAAACAGACCGCCCGGCTTCCGTCGGAGAGGTAGCACAATAAAATAGTTTACCGCCGGGAAATTCCGAACAAAATATTTATTCCTTCTTGTCGCAGGCCAACAAAGCGTTCCGCCTTCTTTTCGTTTCGAACCCTTCTTTCCTTTTTCAGATGACGCTGCGCTAAGATATTTATTCGTGGGGCCACCATGCTGTTGGTGGTCTCAGTTTGGTCTCAGATAGGCACTCAGATTTGGTGAGACTAAACTGTGTCAAGTTTAGGTTGAAGATGAGCCAGACTGCCTATTAAGCTTAACATAAGCTGGACGAACATTTAGCGACACGCAATGCAGAAAGGCAACGCATTACGATTGATCTTTATGAATTGCTATACATAGAACCGCGTACATCATCCACCTCCCACGTCTGTCACCGGCTAACGGCAAACAAATCCATAGCAATTCATAGATAGCAATCAAAATCAGTTGCTGCTTGCGTTACGTGTGACTAAATGTATATACGCCCAGTTTTAAAGCTAAAATACACCTCCTTTGAACTTTCATCGCTTTAAATATATAATACACTTAGCTATGCTTATTGATGAATTAATGTCATTGAGATGTAAATGAGGCTAGTCACACTCACACTTCACAGCCAGAACAAAATGTTATGGGAATAACGCTCTATCTATGTGACCGGTTTGGATTTTTTGCCGGTATTGTGTATAGATAGGTACCTTGTATCCTTGGCAGGAAATGCTAAAAAACCTTAGTAACATTGCAGTCTGCTGCGTTTGTTATTAAATAGGTTCTTTTGGCCTAATATGCAGGTATTTCGTTTGTCTAACTAACTAATATAACAATTATATTAGTAACAATAAATATCGCATAACTTGCCATAATTTATTTTAGGATTGCCTGCCTGGTAAATATGTGTAAAAGACACAAAAATGCTAAGCTTTATTCTGAACTGGGTTGTACAGCAGGGATATTTTCATTTAAAATTATCTAGACTCAACATTGTAAATTAGAACCTACTAAATTAAAATACACTTTATTAAACGGCTGTAATAAACTCGGATGCCAAGCACAATATTTGGGTAACACAAAGTTGGTAGCCATAACCCTTTCTAGCTCATACCATACATAACTTAACACAAGAAGTGGGTGGGATGGA
Organism: Argyresthia albistria; assembly: GCA_963457715.1. Taxonomy (NCBI): domain Eukaryota; kingdom Metazoa; phylum Arthropoda; class Insecta; order Lepidoptera; family Argyresthiidae; genus Argyresthia; species Argyresthia albistria. The sequence goes on along the minus strand of OY735261.1, from coordinate 6,011,233 downwards.
GAAACTCAAGTCCAGCTCACACGTTGCGCGGGTGGGATAATGCAGGAAGGAGTTGTTTTAGCTAAAATCGTATTTCACCTTTACTGCGACCACTTAACGCAAACCCCTTTCATCATAGTAACTTTTATGACGTGAGATATCCACAGTTCATACAAGTCGCAGGTCGCAGGACCACGTTGGGTGCCAATTATGTTTTGCCTCTGTAATAGCTATATCACTGAAGTAATCTGAATAATATTTTAACTATAAAGAAATCTGTTGTATGAAAAAAAAGTAAGTTACGGAACGTTATGTACTTTGTGTTGTGATACTTGTGATACTTGTGATGCGAGTCTCGTGCGGGTGACGAAAAATGGCGCCCAACTTGGGCCACGAAGTCGTAAACGGCTGCTGATAAAGAGAGTTTAAGTTAGCTATTAATTATACAAAAACTACAAAGGGATATATTGAAATAAAGCTTTTGTATTTTGTATTTTTGTTGTTTATGATACTTACATGCATGCATAATTATCGCTGATGCACAAATATCAGGCAACAATTGTTTATTGCTGGCTACATATTCCAGCAATACTAACTCATAAACCTCCGATTTCCGAGAGATCATTTGCCGACGAGCTAAATGCGGAAGCGAAAAGCAGACGGTAATAGTGTGTATTTTATTCACGAGCCGCCAGTTCGGCTTTCAGACATGTCCAAACTCCACTGAGTGCAGCTCACTTATTTCCGTTCGACCTGTTCGATGCTATTCCAGGAATATCACGGCCCAGACATGTTCATTTTGCAGACAAGCTAAATGCACGTCCTGACAGCACGAGCGCTCGCTCGCGTCTGCAGCGACACGACTCTGCACTTCCAAATTTGAATTTTTAATGACGGTTATTTTGGCGGGAGTCTCGCTAATTAATATGGCACATTGACAGTTCTAGTTTTGTTCGAGGTAGGGGTAGGGTAGACGGTGAAGTTGAATTTATGATATTCCAATTCAAGCTGAACTGTCGATGTCGACTTATTTTCAACCGACTTCAAAAAAAGGAGGAGGTTCTCAATTCGACCCGTATGTTTTTTTTTTTTTTTTTCTATGTTTGTTACGCGATTGCTCCGCCAATTATGAACCGATTTGAACAAATCTTTTTTCGGCGTATAGGTAATACCTCAAGGGTGGTCCCATTGACACCAGGTCAGGATCTGATGATGGGATCCTGGAGAAATCGAGAGAACTCTTCAAATATTATAGGCAGACCTATAGTGATTTTTGTGTTTTTCATAATAACTCGTGCATATGGTAAGCATAATATTGTGATGCGGAACTGCTGATGAAGACCACATATGGCCACCAGATCTGCTCAATACTAGGTACAAATACAATGCGTGGCTGACGGGCAGGCAACGCATAGCCTAAACCGGTGGACCTAGAGCCATGAAACTTTGTACAGGGGTTCCTTAGTCGCGTGGGGTAGCACTGATATAGCATTTGACAAAATTAATTCCCCAAGGGGGGGGGGGGATAAGGGGTTACAGTTAGTATTAAACTCAATCTAATCAAATAGGGTTTGTGGAAGTCGGTTTTTTCTAAAGTTTACTTTTTGTTTAAATTATAAATGAAATGCACGTAAAACTGATGCATTTTCCATCACATTGTAATATGGAACATGGAACTACCATATTTTTTGAGCTAGCGAATAGAGCTAATAAGAGCATCTATATATATAAAAATGAATTGCTGTTCGTTAGTCTCACTAAAACTCGAGAACGGCTGAACGGATTTACCTTATCTTAGTCTTGAAATGTTCGTGGAGGTCTAGGGAAGGTTTAAAAGGCGAGAAAAAATCGAATAGTTTCCGGGAAAACCCTAAAAACAGCCCTTTTCTATTTCCCATACAAACGTTTTCTAGAGTCAATTTGAACTTTATTGCTATTCAATAAAGTTCATATTAAATTGAGGCAGTACGAAGTCTGCCGGGTCAGCTAGTTACTTATAAAACTGCCAATTCACTCCATGCGACTATTGATTAGGTAGCTACTTAGTATTCGTTATTTCTATACCTGCTACTACTACTAGGTACTTCTATAGCATCACGCCTTTTCCCAATCAAAGTGGCACAATAATATTCTTTGCAGATATATTTCTTTTTTTTTCCATTTCCCTAAGAATAGTTTTACAGGTCAGCATTAAATGGTTTCTAAACATTACAAACTTCCATTTTTCAGAGAATAAGTTAATTTAATAGAACCCATATGTCTTACTGTTGGATGCGGATAGTATTTATTGTACAGTGTTGTGAACTTAGTGCAGGCTTCATTTTTCACACTATCAACCCAAAGTGATTTATTATCCAGTGAACTGAATACAGTGTACCGCTCTGAATTTTAGATTCCAATCATTTGCATAGCCAGTTTTACTGCTGCAGTTTTCGTATTCTTCGGTGTGTGTTTTATTTCGTGCATTTCCAAGAACTGTAGGTAGGTACGTGATATGAGCGTGGCGGGAGCTCAGAGTGTACTGCAGATTCCGTATTTCGTTACATAAAATCTTTCCCCGTTGACTTAGAGGATTATGTTACACGGGCAATTCTTCTAGCATTAATTGTCCGGCAACTGTAATTTCGACAACTGCGGCAATTGCTTCCGCGATATTGCTTCTAATTGCTCCATATGGCGTGGCGCTATCTCAAACTACAATAGCAAATTGATGCCATTGCCAAAGTTTAGCCGGACAATGTTAGGTGTCCATTAACGTTAAATTTGTCCTTAAATGTCAACTTAGGTTTAGGTCTACGCTCACCCTCTTTATCCTTCACTTACCCTGACCCACCTCCACGCCTATGTAACACTAGAAAACTAATAGGCATTATTTCTAACATTAGCCACTCTCCTAACATTAGCCGTAAGTAACATAGCCATGAGTGGCTTGACGTCATAGTTGCTCGGCTTGCGCAAGTAGCATGTGTAAGCGTACTTTTACTATTATTAAATAAGTATACGTGAACGACCCGCGCAAGTTTGTAAGTTGTCACTGTAAAAATGTTTATATTCAGTTGAGGTGATAGTTGAATGTTGAGTTAGGTGTAAGATTCGATTAGGTTCGTTTATAGTTTTATTCGAACACAGAAAAGCATTTCATTTTGAATAGGTATTAATTAGGTACCTTTACTTTGATTTGAAATGCCGCATTGAAACTCACAAATTGAGGCTGGCATGGGAGTTATAAACTAAATTAAAACAAATGGTATCCTTTTCGTTTGTTCCGAGGTATTGTTTAAACAAATTATCACCAATAAACATTATATACAATAACAACACAATACAGATATAGGCACATAAATTGCCTCTGGCCTTCAAGAATCATGCGTGGTCTAGCGACTGTATGTATAGTCTAAGACCAAAAAAGTGTCAACTACCTAATTGTTCGGGTATCGACTCTTGGATGGGCCTGGCTTCCGAGGTAGAGCCTTGGGCACCAAGCTAGAGCTCGTTTAATCTAAAATGAGGCGCTCCAGACACTACCGCCTTTACACATACGAATGTCGCAAGATTCTCAAATGAAGGAATGGGGAGCGTCATTTCAGACTGGACAAGCTCTGCCAGAGATCTTGTGATCTCATGTTTTTTTATCATTCAATTGCGCTTTTCCGCCCGCATTACCCCGACCCAGCTCAAACCTAAACGCCTCAGGTATACCCACAAAAATGTTTATTTAATCTCGCGGAGACTTACAAAGACATAACTCAGGCAAGAGTGTGTCGTCCTGCCGGATTCTCGGGAATTCCCGTATTCTCGTGTTGTGCCGCAGGAGGGACATCTGCAGTAAGGACCGTGTTGTAACTTAAAGTTAAGTTAGACGGAGTGTCTCTCGAGGAACTTTGTAAACACCCACGGCGAGCATTAAGTAGAGAAAATCCTGGGAAAGAGTAATGCGGTCAGGATGTGACCATTGTTTCTGAGCCCAGGGACTATTCGCATGGGACTGATGTGACCCATTTCGACCCAGCTCTCCCGAAAGCAAGCGATAACTATGTCACTCAGAAAATAGAAAACAGTATAATTATACTATCTGCGGTATTACTTCGCAAATTACTATATTTGGATTACTTTATTGAAAAATATTTTTGTAAACATTGTTATTGCCAATAATACAAACATAGTACCTATATGAAATATATCGTATATCAAGACAAGATTTAGAAGCTTTCTGGTAGGTTACTACCAACTCTTTTAGCAGACCTAAGCCGGGCAGTTCTGCCTTTTCAATACTAACATGTGTATGAAATTGTACAACATGGTTTGCTGGAAGAAATCTCTTATTAGAGATAAGCTCGCCTTTGTACATATTTTTTTTCTTTGCTAAGCTATTTTTACTGTCATGTGAGTACAATAAAGAAATTACGAATTACGAAACTGCCCGGTTTACGTTAAGAGTTGTCAGGTAACCCACCATATTTACACAAGGGTTTCATAATCATAAATATTGCGGGAAAGATTGTAAAAGGTAACAGATTTGCAGTAAAATATTTTTTAAGATATCCACGTGTGATTAGATTTATAGATGGGCAATCACCCGTAATTTTTCCATTTCTTGTAATAATTCCAATATCCTTCCAGAATTATTACGAATCCTTCCGAATCCTTAGTGAGGAAATATGTGTAAATATGGGAAAATTAAGTTGTTTTGAAAATACATTGAATGAAAACCTGCACACATCGATAGAAGACTATTACTAACCAACAAATTACGTCATGAGGAAAAGTGTCCTAAAGTTTCACCTAAGTGAGATATTTCTTCATAGAGTGATAAAAGTTAGTTTTTGCAAATCTTTTGCAAAATCTTGCAATCGTAAGACTTGGTGACAATTTTTACTTAACATTTTCACTACTTTTGGCAGATGTCGCCATTTTTGACTGGAGTCACTCAAATATCTCGCTTAAGTCACAGAAGAGATTAGCTTAAGTGCAACTTTAGGTCGATCTCCCTCATAACATAAATTGTTGGTATAATAGTCCTCTATCGACATGTGCAGGTTTAAAAAAACACCTTAAATTTTCCATATTTACACAAGTTTTGGTGCGAAAATATGTGTAAATATTGGAAAATAAAGGTGTTTTGCAAAGGTATTGAATTGAAACCTGCAGACGTCGATAGAGGACTATTATACCAACAAATTATGTCATAAGGAAAATTGCCATAAAGTGTCACATAATCGAGATATTTGAGTGAACCCAGGCAAAAAAGGTGACACCTGTCAAAAGTAGTGACAAAGAGACATCTGTAAAAAAAAAATGATTATGATAAGTCTTATGGTTGAAAGTTTTTGCAAAGGATTTGCAAAAATTTACTTTTGGCAATCTATGATATCAAAGCAAATAATATGGTATAATAGTCGTCTATCGATATGTGAAGGTTTCAATTGAATATCTTATTAAAACATCTTAATTTTCCCATATTTATACATTTTCTCACCAAGTGGGAAGGATTCGGAAGGATTCGTAATAATTCCAGAATTATTCCAGTTTGGTGGTTCGGAATTATTACCAGCGCCCATTTATACGTATGATGTGCTGATGTGGGAACACCACATATATTATCAACATTTGGTTCCAATTTCAGACTCTGAATCAAAATGCAGTTGTACCGTGAAAGAATAAGTTTGAGTCCTTTAAATTTCTTTGCTCTTATTATTTTAAATACCTACGTGAAGAAGTTGAAGTGAGTTAGAAAGTTTTTCATGATTCTGTAATAAAAATAAAAACTATTTCAAATGATGTTTTTCAACACTACGATTGAAGGACAGATAATATGTCTTGTGTGCTCTTTGATATTACTGCGGCGGAAGCAAGTTGTTGCAAAATCAGCCGTGTTCCAAGAATGATTGTCTTTCACGAAAAAAGCGCCCGAAACTGTATAATGGTTAAAATTATCTGTAGAGATAATGAAAGTAGATATAAATATAACCTGATCAGCTGATCCACTCTGGCCAAAATGTACTGAGAAGTGAAAAATAAAGTTGCTCTGATCAAATCGGTTTCATAATGAAAGTTGCTCAGAATGATGTCCCTGACAAAGTAGTTTCTCATTTTGCGTTAATTCATTTACACCTTGTATAGCACAACACAGGTGAACTTTACTGACCGGTCAACATAACCCTTCATTGATTGTGAGCCAACATTGATATAATGTTCTAGAACGATTGTCGTGGGCAACCACTACGAATCAAACCTCATTCACAAACGGAGTCAAAATAATAATATTGATTCTACTGCACACAAATATCCGTTACAAGGTAGCGTATACCGGGTGTAACAGAAAGGTTAGGGGGTTGTTAGGGGCATCATCCTGAACAAATTTGAACAATGGGTAAAAGTAACAACTACTGGCCTATACCATTAGAAAGGTCTTTCAAAATACATAATTTTATTGTGTGAAGGTAACTTTGTAATTTGCGTTTGTGTGATGGGTTGTGGTAGAGCCAAAAATCAAATGCGCTGTAGAGACGATCACCCATCCAGCTACCGTCTCAGATAGATGTTGTTTAACCTACAAGATCGTTTGCGATTGCAATGCGATTACATAGACTTGTATAAACATTTCATTTGATCATAACTTTTTTCTCCCGCAAGTAACGATATTGTATTTCGAACATGTATTTCGAAAGACCTGTCTGATGGTATAGGCCAGTAGTTGCTACAAGGGTGGGTACGGGCCCCATACAAAACTACCCATTGTTCTTTCTTTATGATCAGAGCAACTTCATTTTTCACTTCTCCGTACGATTTGTGTCGGGCGATCAGCTTAACTTAACGCAACGAACTTGTCATCAAGCGTTAGTTTCAACTGTCACCGCCTGCCAAAAGATCAAACCAAATCAAATCAAATCGTTTATTTTCAGGCTTCTGGGGCCCATACATACCATTAAATTGAAATTCAAAATAGGATAGATCGTTGGAAATATTTAGGTTAATCGAGCTACTGAACCCCGATCAGATATCACATTAGACATCAAGAACATTTCATCATTTCCTTTTTGATTTGTCAAAATATTCGTGAGCGTATGATGTCACAATGTCCGTTCTATCTTCATCTACATCCATGGCGAGGCAGTGTAGCGGCAAAAGACCTGGATATGTATGTTCCTATGGCTGAGCGGGTCCTGCAATTGAAAACCTCCACTGAAATGTTTATTGAACAATAGATGGATTTCACTTTGTTCTGTTAGGAGATTGCATTTTGAACTTACGATTTGGGAAAAATCTGCTAATCCTTGTCACAACAATTAATTATGCTTATGCCACACTTTAAAAAAGATTTAAAAGATTATGGAATCGTGAAGATTGTATGTGTTGTTTTTGAGTGGGTTAACTCTTTATCTTTCTTATTGTAATGAGTGCAAGTTATTAGTCTCTGTCTATGCCTCTTTGGAATGAGGGTATGGGTTGATGGCACATTTAATAATAGTCATATGTGAACATTAAGTTCTCTGGATTTCTGTTAGGTAAGTATTATTAACTCAGGGCCTATCTTTCAAGCCTCAGATAAAGTTTATCTGTCGGTTAATTTGAGGTAGGTAAGTATTTAATATTTCCCAGGTAGGTACATAAAATGTTTAAATCTGAATGTTAATCGGGTGTTGAAATATTGCCCTTATGTAATATTAGTACTTCTGTGCTATAACTATAAGTATAGCGCCCTACACTTAACACATTTTTTTTTTTTTTTATTTATTTATTGAGTTGATGATGATGACACAAGCCGTAGATAAATAGTAGAATTCTACTCACTACTCAGAAGGATAATACTTATGATGTGACCAATGACTGCCACCCCTTGTGAGAAATTCAGCAGCTGGCAGCAGCGAAAATCTTTGTAATTAGTGGCAGTGTCAGTAAAGTAAACACAACTTCAGTAGTTTCAAAGGAGGCGAGCTCTTCAGACACTATTTTCTCGGAAATATAAATTACAACGAACAAGTCAACATTGTTTCCGCTGCCACACTTCTGTTTAACTTAGATTATAGCAATTAGGCAACGGCAAACCGCAAATACTGGTGTGCTAATGAAAAATAAAGAAGGCGCCACTTCCGATTCCGGTCATGAGCCGCACGCTTCCGGACCTTGTTTCGGTACTTTTTGATACCTTTTTTACAAGTTTTTGTTTGTATGTACGATTGTAATTTTAGGTGTTTTATTTGATTTATTTTTATCTGTCCATAAAGGAACTAATGCCGGACAGAAAGCTTTGCCACCCCGTGTGGGAAAAGGCGTGATTATTAATATTTTTCATTAAGAAACTAATTTTATCAGAGCATCATAGCAGACATATTACTAAAGGGTCGATTTCACGAAATTTGTGTCATCGAATGATATTTAATTCACACGAATGACGCGTGAAATGAACGGTGTAACGCACGCTGCAAATAGCGTTGCAAGCGTTACGAATCTTCTACGAGGGTCGAATTCACAAACTTTAATTCGTGTGACGTGAAATCGACCCTAAACGAGGTTGCGTGAGTATATTCTTAACACTTTATGTAGCTTTGCTCTAATTCTGATACCCATAAATGTCTCGGCAGTCTCTGTACAATTGATGTCATAGATTGTTTATAGACGGCCTATAAATAATGTTCAATATGAAATAAAGTTCGGTCGGGCTGCCATTAAAGGAATATTCAATTGGTATTGGTAGCACGAACTGAACAACTAACCACATAATAATCAAAATTTTACCCATTCCCATAGTAACCTAACTCAGCTGCTAACTACACAATTACTCAGTGACCAAGCACAACAAATTGATGCATGGTCGTCGGGGGAGGAGGCAAACAACAGCAATTTCATACAAACATAACAGCTTCTGGGCTAAAACACCAAAGTGCTGCAGTAGGCAATCTATCTTTCTGAATTTTGATGAAATACACCTCTAAATATAATGTCAAAATCAAAATCAAATCAAAAATCGTTTATTGAATAAAAGGTGGGTATATATATATATATATATATGTGTGTTTATTTTTTAAGTACACTCTATATTTTGTGAACATTTTAAGCGTCTACCTGCTACCATATCGAGCAAAACTAAGCAAAAAAATCACGTTTGTTGTATGGGAGCCCCTCTTAATATTGAATTTCTTTTGTTTTTTAGTATTTGTTGTTATAGCGGCAACAGAAATACATCATTTCTGAAAATTTCAACTGTCTACAACACAGTTCATGAGATACAGCCTGGTGACAGACAGACGACAGACGGACGGACGGACGGACAGCGAAGTCTCAGTAATAGGGTCCCGTTTGGCACCCTTCGGGTACGGAACCCTAAAGAGTATCTGACTCGAGAAGTGTACAGAAATAATGTCAATATTCTGCCCCTTTGAAATTAACGTGAAATTATAATTTTTTTATTTATATTTTATTGCACAAAAACAGAATACAGACAAAATAATAATAGAAAAATCATGTACAAAGGCGAGCTTATCTCTAATAAGAGGAAATCACATGATTTCACCACAAACGATAATCAATATTTCCAAACAAAGCAATCTATTTTTTGCGCGCATTACACACAAAATTATGCGTCACTCTTATCTCCTCTTCCACGAACACAGTGACGATTCTAAACTAAATCGATATAACGCCCAAGCGACCGACACCCGGTAACACTCACAGATAAACCGACCAAAGTGGAAGTAACAACTACGATATAAAGCCAGTGATTATACAGTTGTTTTCAAGTGTTAAAGTTTGAACAAAAACGGGAAACTCATTTTACGGTAAGCAAAAGTTGAAAGTACAGATTATTAAGATACGTTTTATTTTGTCATTGAAATATCATAGATTTTTTATAATGTATATGTTACACTAGCTTGACTTCGTGCGCGTTGACTTTAGAATTGTTAGAATTGTGAACATTTATTTCTGAGTAGGTACCTAATTGAAAAAAAAATATTTTCATCCGCAATGACATTTGCACTATATTAATATAGATGTTTATTTTTGTGCAGTAAGTCATCGTTTGCATGAACCATGTTAGACAGTTGAAATTTTCACAGATGATGTATTTCTGTTGCCGCTATAACAAAAAATACTAAAATAAATATTTATGGGGTTCCCATACAACAGACATGATTTTTTTGGCGTTTTTATAGATAATGGTACAGAACCCTTCGTGCGTGAGTCCTACTCGCACTTGGTTTTGAGGGTTCCATTAGAGAAACGAGGAACCCTTATAGTTTCGTCAAGTCTGTCTGTCTGTCTGAGAATAGAAATAAGATTGCTATGCCTGCGTTCAGACTCAGTAAGGTTGCTCACTCTTTTATGGGAGTATGTGTTAGTTTTTATAATAAAATACCTAATTAAGCAACGCACCTACCAGAAAGGAGGTTCAAAATCTATGTCAAAAACGGCCTATTGAAGGAGTCTTATAACAGTGTAAAAGAATATTTAGATGACAAAATGGTCTTTACCATCTCAGCGCACAGAAATCCAAAGAGGGGCGATGGACTGAGTCAGTATTCCTTAGACTTATGTAGAAATACATAACATTGTATTTTTAAGGCTCTGATATTTTAAAAGAGGTACGGGGGAGTTTCTTGCCCTTCTTTGCTCCATCCCTAAGCCCACAACTTCCGAACGGGCGGTAGAATACAAAAATATTAATATTATATTGACGTTGACTAAGTAATATGTATGATTTTATGGTCAATAAAAATTTTGAACTGAACTGAACTGAACTCTGTCCGTTCGTATGTCAAAGCAACTTTATTTCAAAACTATTAACACTACATAGTTGAAACTTGTAGGTATATGTAATCTGTAAACCGCTTTAGGATTTTTAGAAAAAATAAAAATAAAATATTTTAAGGGGGGGCTCCCCACACATAAAAAAACATGGAACTGAAACCAAACCAAAATTCATCAAACCTATATATGTGGGGTGTCTATAGATAGGTCTTTAAAAATGACGTTGAGGTTCCTAAAACTCAATTTTTTTCCTCAAAGTCAATAGTTAAAGAGACAGACCCTTCCAAAGTGAAAAAAGTTATATCCCCCCCCCCTCTAACTAATTAAAAATATGCTGCGTATCTCAATACAAACTTTCAACGAAAATTGATTTGAACAAAATATAATAAGCAGTTTTTAAGATATAAAACATTTATTAACAGCAGCTGTGCTTCTACTAGTCCGTTTCTTCTTTTTGCCTTACTAAAACACATTTAATAACAAAAGGATCTTTTTGGGGTAATCTATTATTGGCTATGTGATTGCTGTTAATTATAAGAATATATCTGTTTTGTAACGCTGTTGATTACCTAAATAATAAAAAAAACCACAAAGATACTATGAAAAACAAAGTTACTACACAAACATCCAGTAATATAATTAATTGCTACTACGGAACCCTTCATGGGCGAGTCCATCTCGCACTTGGCTGGTTTTTTATGTTTTTGTCCCTAGTTCTTCGTTATCATACGTATCTCGCAAAACCCACAATTAATTTCAAGTTTATCTTAATTCCAGTTATGCCGCCGCCCCACGCCCTGCCTTGCGGGCCGTTCTGTGGCACTGGGCGCTGCGCCCCCCACTGCTACCACCGCGGGCGCATCATGCCAAACCCCTGGGGCCCTCCGCATCACGGGCCCCCGCCAAATGGCCCCCCGCATCACGGACCTCCGCACTACGAGGGCCCGCACCATGGACCCCCACATCACCACGGGCCCACCCACCATGAGCCCCCGCACCATGGGCCCCCGCACCATGGGCCCCCGCACCATGGGCCCCCGCATCATCACGGGCCTCCTCCACCGCATATGGGACCGTGGCGTTAACAAGATGTTAAGATGATTATTGTGATATGATAATATGATAACTTTTACATTTAAAAGGATAGGTGATGTCTTTGTTGGGTGGGGATATTATTAGGTATATTATATTTTGTCATTCATTTCATAAGTTAATTCAGAAGCACCTATTCCCGCTTCTGGATGTTGGACCACTCATATTCCTTCAATTCCGGACTAGGTATTCGGACTACGTACCGGACCCGTGTAAAAGTGGATATTCGCCATTTCATGATATGCCCAAGCCATTACTGGGCACATCATGATGTGGCGGGTTTTAACAAAAAAATGATTTTATAAAAGCATATTTATTCAGCACTACGTGATGTTTTTGTGTTATACATGTCGAACGAACACGAAGACTATTCGGGGGCTTCGCTGCGCTCGCCCCCTTTAGTCTTCACCTAAGCTACCGCACTGTTTGCCTTCAGAGGTTTTATTGTTTTATGATATTTTACGTTTCGGCTGCCGACAGATATAATTGTGCATTTGCCACCCCGTATGGGAAAAGGCGTGACTCTATGTTATGTTTAGTTCGGACTAGTATCTATCAAATTGCGTTGTGTGTGGTTTGACGGTCATTATTATCAGTTTGATAAAGAACTGATAAACGAGGCTTATTCTATCAAGTTTGATATCACTTTAGATTATAAGTGATCATGATTATTTAGTATATATTGTAATAAACTTGTTATTTTTTTCCATTGTTTGTGTTATTTATAAAAAATAAACATCTACGATCTATCGATGCGATGCCAGGAGTGCGTGATAGATAACAGCAGCCCTATTGGTTGACTCATATCTACCAATACCATACCCAATATGTCAGATGGTATGGAAATAATACCTAGTGTGAATATTACCTAAGTGTATAAAAACTATGGGAACATTTGTTAACTCCCACTGCGTGATTTTTAGGGTTCCGTACCCGAAGGGTGCCAAACGGGACCCTATTACTGAGACTTCGCTGTCCGTCCGTCCGTCCGTCTGTCACCAGGCTGTATCTCATGAACCGTGGTAGCTAGACAAAAGAAATTTTCACAAATGATGTATTTCTGTTGCCGCTATAACAACAAATACTAAAAAACAAAAGAAATTCAGTATTAAGGGGGGCTCCCATACAACAAACGTGTTTTTTTTGGTAATTTTTGCTCGATATTGATAATGGTAGCAGGTAGACGCTTAAAATGTTCACAATATATTGAGTATATTATTGACCGAGCGAACGAAGCGAGCGAAGCGTCTCTATTTCAGGTTTGGGCAAAAATGCTTTCGTATGTCCGGTTGTTCTCCTCTACAGGTCGCATTTATGAACCGATTCTCGTGAAATTTTGTGAGCAGGTTGGAAAAATAAATAGAATTTTTTACTCGAGCCAGTTTTTAGATTTTTTCAAAATGGCGGAGATATGGGGTTTTAAAATGTAAAAAAATCGCTACAACCCAAACGGCTCGATGGATATTAACAAATGAGGTGTCGTTGGATTCGTAAAGACCATGAGAGTGAAACAGACTATATAATTTTAGTAAAAAGTCAATAGGTTGTATTAAAGATCGCGAAATGTAGTTTACAAAGTTATTGGTGCGGCTACTTTCATACTGCATGTACGTAACCAGGTACATTCATAAGTTTGTATGTGTTATTGAAAGAAAATTATTTGGGTTATTTTTTTTATGTGTGTTAGCAGTTCAGCTTTCCCACCGACATACTCGCGAGGTCTACTTACAGCTCACAGAGCCACTAGTTTATTTAAAAGATAAATAATTAAATTAAAATTAATTAATATTTAAGGAGTGCTCCCATACAACAAAAGTTTTTTAAAGATAATGGTACGGAACCCTTCGTGCGCGAGTCCGACTCGCACTTGGCCGGTTACGATCATTATATTATGGTTTTTAGGGTCCCGATCGTTAAAATAACCCTTATCACTTTAATTGCCATCCGTCCGTTTATCAAGTTCTTTTCTCTTGGAGAAAAGCTTGGCGGTATCTAGTTGACATTGATGTTAATTTCTCAGGTCATGGTCCCTTAGAACTGTGAAAAAATAAAGTTCTAGATCAACACAATCAAATGATACGACCTTTTATTCTGTAAAATAGTTCGATTTGCTTAATACTCGTAAGAAGGGTATCACAACCTATGGAATACTTCCCATTGACTTATACCCGATTTCACCAACAGTTAGGGCTTAGCTGTTTTTCTTAGCCGTCTAGCGATTGCTTCGGAGGCCGGCCTTTTAAATTTAGCGGGTCCCTTAGTAGCCTAGGTGTACCTTAAACTTAGGTCAAAGCGAAATAACAGCTAGGTTGTCCCTGAAAAAAATAAAGTGTCCCCTAAAAGATAGGGGTCATTAGTGAAATCGGGCAAGCATGGTCTCATAGCACAAGTAAAGAAAATCCTAAACCAGTTTTGTAGTTCCTTCACAAAAAAAACACGAGTACTGCGGAACCTTGGGGCGCGAGTCTGACTCGCCTCTGTTGACCAGGGCCCTAATGCTGCTCTGAGAATTTCACTTATATCTCATTACTATTTCATTACTATTCCATTGCAAACACCCAATCAAGGAGGATAAGGAGGATAATAATTTAGGAGAATACCAAATGACGCCATTTTGGGTGTTTGCAATGGAATAGTAATGAAATATAAGTGAAATTCTCAGAGCAGCATCAGGCCCCAGTTTTTCTTTTATAAGATAGAGGATAGAGTTAACAATAGTTGTTTCATTAAAAGAAAAGAAGTCATAGCTGCCAAACCAGCACTTATTAAGAAAGTTTTCCCCTAACGAGATTATTCTCGCCAGATGTATGGAATTGCTCTGGTGATTGGTGCAAGTGAGGAAATCCAGCGTTTGCGAATCTGAAATGAAATAAATCCAATTTTCGTGTTATTTCGGCGACGAACGACGACGCCGACGACGGCGCGCGACGTTCGAAAGTATTTATTTTTGGAATTTGTGTTATGTAGTGTAGAATCGTCACTATTTTGAGAAATAATAATAATAAAGTGTATCGGATTTTAACGCAAAAGCTTTAGCACGTTATTTAAAAATATTTGATGAAGTGCGAGTCTGACTCTCACACGAAAATTCCATCGTACAACAAAAAGCACAAAAAAAAAAACCTCTCTCTCTACCTACCTCTCTCTTTCGTAAAAGTCATTGTATGTATATTTATTATATGTAAAGTGTATGTAGTATATCAGTATGTACGTATATAAGTAGTAGTAGTTCTTCTGTATTTAGTATTTTTTCGTTTATATTTTATTTAAACTTGTTATTGTGCACTGCCTACCCTTTCATCATATAATTTTTCCTTTCACGCCTGGTTTACTGGAAGAGATCTCTTTTTAAAGATAAGCTCGCCTTTGTACATGTATTTTCTTTTAATGTAACTGTTTAAATTATTGTGTGCAATAAAGAATTGAATTGAATTGAAAAAACATGTTTCTTGTATGGCGACACCGCGACACCCTGTTTTTTTACCGACTTCACAAAAGGAGGAGGTTTACAATACGTCGGGATTTTTTTATCTATGTACACCGATTGCGCCTAGACGGATGGACCGATTTGAAAAATTATTCTTTCGTTTGAAAGGGTTTACCTTCCAACTGGTCTCATTGACACCAGGTCAGAATCTGATGATGGGACCTGGAGAAATCGAGGGAAATCTTCAAATATTATTAGGCAGACCTATAGTGATTTTTGTGTTTTTCAGAATAACTCGTGCATTTACTCATGGTAAGCATAAAATTGTGATGCGGAACTGATGATGAAGACCACACATGGCCACCAGAAATGCTCAATACTAGTATTAGTATAATATTATAGTATCTGTGATACTAGGTACAAATACAATCTACTATGCGTGAATACAATCTACTATGCGTGACTCACGGGCAACGCATAGCCTAAACCGGTGGACCTCATGAAACTTTGTACAGGGGTTCCTTATGTAGCGTATGAGATGGGATTTGACGACATTAATTACTTAAGGGAGGGGGGGGGGGGATGGGGGTTACAGTTTGTATTAAACTCAAAAAGCACTTGACATTGGTTTCTAATCAACTTGGGTTTGTGGAAGTCGGTTTTTTTCAAGTTTTACTTTTTGTTTCAATTATTAAATTTCGTGTAGTTCATTATTTGTTATGAAGCGGTAACAGAACACACAGTCTGTGAATATTTCGACTCTCTCCCTTCGATAGATACAGCCCGCTAACAGACAGACGGAAGGATGGATAGACGGACGGACAGCGAAGGCGTCCCGTAATAGGCGGACAGTAATGGGTCCCTTTTGTGCGCCCTTCGGGTCCGTAACCATGATAAAGTAGTGACCTAGCATAAAGCTGAAAGCGGTCTAATAATACGGCCATAATAACATACATACTAAATACTATACATGCTACCACACGGCAAAAATAAGACGCTTTCTCTAGGTACATGATTTTCTTCAAACTTAATAAGACACAAATAATAAATAACTAATACTGGCTAGGGCTTTACCAAACAAAACGGTTGTTATAAAAAAAAAAACGCGTGTAGCACCGTACACGTGTTAGAAGTAAAACTTCTGTAGCTAGATCATTAAGTGGTACCTATACTATACACCTATACCTACCTATACTAAAAGAGATTTAAATTTCCAATTTTGAGATCCAATCTCTGCTTCAAGTTACTTTTAAGTTTCAGACGTCCGATTATTTGAAATTATTTTATACTTGTACTTACTTTTAATACGTCATGTCATTTATTTCCCACCATTCCTTATCTACAATTTGTCGCGCTCGTGGTGATATACTTAACTCATTCAATAGTGTCACTACTATTTGCATCTCGCTCAGATTATATACCATCTGACGTCACGTCTTTAAGCCGTCTCGCTCAAATGTATGCATTGCTTTGCTTGTTTTAGAAATCCATATCGACCCGTGTGACATTGATGAAACTCTTTTCTTACAAACTGTATGGATCGCATCGCACAGCTGTCAAACATAAGTTCCGGGTCCAACAAAGAGGTTGAACGAAGTAGTTTGAGTCATGTCAGGCGGCGGCGGCGGCGCCATCTTGGCCATACCGGAAATCAAGAACTCGTGGAAGAATGCTTAAAATAATTTTTATTTGTTAACGTTTCATCAGGTTTTTCTCTCACTAATTAACATTCTTTATTGTACGAATGTATTATTATCTTATCTGATTAGTTAAAAACCGTATTGAAAATAGTTGCGGTTTTAAAAGTCTTCAGCCGACCCTGACGTCACCGATTCCAATTTCCGTTACATTTCTTAGCCACTCGTGATAGCACCCGGCTAGTAGCAATTGAAAAGCAAATATATGAATAACCCACAGTTGAGAGGTTAAATAAATTTTACCCCCGTGCCCCAAGAAGTTTTACTTCAAAAAATGGCCCGTGTCCCTCGGTAGGGACATTAATGGGCATCATTTATTAAATAATAATATA
This sequence comes from Argyresthia albistria, assembly GCA_963457715.1. Lineage (NCBI taxonomy): Eukaryota > Metazoa > Arthropoda > Insecta > Lepidoptera > Argyresthiidae > Argyresthia > Argyresthia albistria. Next base: position 5,993,960 of record OY735261.1, on the reverse strand, counting down.
GATGCTTTTTCTACCCCAGGCAGACTATAGAAACATGGAAAAAACAGTTATTGCCAATATTATAGACATGAATTAAATACGACACGGCCATAAAGCGTGTATATTTATTACCTGCGTGTATGTATAGCCCCACGTCACGTGACCCGGTTCCACAAATCACCCGGGTATGGGCCGTAAATCTAAAGGTTAAACTGTCGAACGATACATGCATAGAGGAGCTCCTTCATGCCATACTGTCATACCATGTCCTTTTAGTAAGGTATAACGAAAATAGTAGATTGTTTACCAAGAGAGTGTTTTTAAGGCGAGAGTGTTTAGGCTTATACCCAGCAGTGGATGAAAACAAGCTGCCGATGATGATAGGATACTTTTATCCGACTGCACCAGCAGGAGGGTAATGTTGTTTCGGTAAACGATAGTTCACGGTGCGTACACGCATACAAAGTTGCAAGCACCGGCCTGAAGACGGCCATTGAGTTGAGAACCTCTCTTTTTTGAAGTCGGTTAAAAGGTGATTCAAATGAAAGGCTTTTGACGATCCTTTATACAAATGGCCCAGTACTTTGGATAAACGCCCGATTTCATGATACTGCTGCGACATATAATATAGTATAACGGTATTTTGTTAAATGCAGCGCTATTCGCTACATGATGTTCCCAAAGGCTTATCAATAAAATACATGCACTGAGAAAACGGGCCGTTAGCAGTCTGAGTTAGCAGTCGATATGGTTATTGTAAAACTGTAAAAAATAGGATTGCACTCTGCTAAACTGCAGATTTCGACTACTTAAAATACTCTGTTATATCTATCAAACAATTCTGTTAGAATCAACCGTAGATTCGTTTAAAATTTATAGTGTGAGGCTGGATTTTATCAACGAAAGAGTAACTTTTACTCGAGAGTATCTTCTACTTTTTAACCGACTTCCCAAAGGAGGAGGTTTACAATTCGTCCGGATGTTTGTTTTTTTTTTTTTTATGTATGTGCCTCGATAGCGCCGAAACGGATGGACCGATTTGGAAAATTATTTTTTGTTTGAAAGGGTTTACCTTCCCATTGGTCCCATTGACACCAGGTCAGGATCTGATGATGGGATCCTGGAGAAATCGAGGGAACTCTTCAAATATTATAGGCAGACCTATAGTGATTTTTGTGTTTTTCATAATAACTCGTACAATTGCACATGGTAAGCATAATATTGTGATGCGGAACTGCTGATGAAGACCACATATGGCCACCAGATCTGCTCAATACTAGGTACAAATACAATGCGTGGCTGACGGGCAGGCAACGCATAGCCTAAACCGGTGGACCTAGAGCCATGAAACTTTGTACAGGGGTTCCTTAGTAGCGTGGGGTAGCACTGATATGAGATTGACAAAATTAATTCCCCAAGAGGGGGGGGGGGGGATAAGGGGTTACAGTTTGTATTAAACTCAATCTAATCAAATAGGGTTTGTGGAAGTCGGTTTTTTCTAAAGTTTACTTTTGTTTCAATTATATATATTATTCATAGACAGATCAGATCGTCAAATATCAGACGTAGTAGCGGGAAAAGCCATAAACAAAGCTGTAGGTTATATTTTGGTTTTTCTAAGATTATTTTATCATTGACATTTAACTTTCTATTTTACTTATAATTTGTATTGTATTGGACTTTATGTCTGGAAATAAAAAGAGTTCATTTAATTTAATTTAATTTATATCCACTCAAAGGTCCGCTGGTTCATCCATTCCACTTTCCATAGTAATGTTTTTTATAGGTTTTGAACTTTATCTCGATGTGGGTAGATTGAAAATCGCGGGCCGTGGACTATGGACGGGCATACGAGTAGGTACCTAGATTATATTGTTACAGAATTTCATATCTAGAAACAAAAACATTACTCTACGCGGACGAAGTCACGTGTAAAAGCTAGTCGACTTATAGATTCTTTGAAAAGGTTCAATGAATTTGACATTGACATTGTACTCACAGTTGTCCAACGATCTTTTGGTGTGTAAGTGACGTTTACAGGGGGGCGTCACCTCATGCAATGATCCTGTCAAAAATCGACAGTTTCACCTATCACCGCACGCCAAAATATCGTTACACAGCCTTAAAGGGGCGTTCAATGTCAAAAAGTTCGTCTTGCCAAATATTTGCTGCTAATGACTGTGTCGAAACCACAGTGTGAAGCGGAACGGCAAAATTTAATTGCTTGATATTATAGTAAACTGGCAGTTGCCCGCGGCTTCACACGCGCTAAATGCCTTTTTAATGCGTCTTTACGGTATAGCCCCCAATTGCTATATCGAGGGCGCAGAAACTCGTTTTGGGCTTGGCGACGACGACGCCGCCGCCGATACGTGCCGCGCCGCAAACCTGGAGGCTCTCACTCCAGGCCATTTCTTGATAGGACAGCCACTTAACGCGCTGCCCGAGCACCCCCTAGAGGAGGTGAAATTGTATCGGTTGTCGCGGTATCAGATGTTGCAGCAGTTTACTCACAATTTTTGGAAGCGTTGGTCGCTCGAGTATCTGCACATTCTGCAACAGCGCCTTAAGTGGACTGACAAAACCAGTCCCCCTAGTATTGGTGACCTCGTTCTGTTTAAGGATGCTAACATACCGCCACTGCGTTGGTGCAGGGGGCGCATTGTTAACTTGTTCCCTGGAAAAGATGGGACTCCCCGGTCTGCAGAGGTTCTAGTTGGAGGCTCGGTTCTTAAACGAGCGGTAGCAACGTTGTCTCGCCTGCCAGTGGATTAGGGGACAGGTGGGTGCCTGTCAGGGCGGGTGATTGTTTGAAACCAAACGATATTATATGATTTCGGAACGCACCTTTAAAAAACTAGATGTCATCTGTCACATTACATTGTGTGCTCGCGTTTTGTCTTGTCGCGATTGATTTGGGATATTTTTGGTTTGGTATCTAATATAATCTGGGTTTGTGTCGAGGGTTTCGCGTTTAGCTAAGCATCGCAGGGAGCGCCGCGTCACCTCGAACCAGAGGAAGTTTATATTTTGACAATTTAAGTGTCGAATTTACGGCTCCGGGTCGTTGGACCAGCCAGGACACACAAGGTCAGAGGTCTTCTTTAGCTTAGAGTATTATACGCGGTGTATCGCCGTCGTTCGAGGCTCTCATCACGGTGTATGCTTGATTCAGTACTGCTCATGGGTCCCAGTACAGTGACGGCGCCGTGGTGAGAGACTGAACATCAGGGTTAGTCAGTCAGTCAGTCAGTCAGTCAGTCAGTCAGTCAGGGATTATTCTTTTATAATATGCATGATGATGGAGATTTGTATTTGTGTTTCTAAAATCATGTTTATATATAAGAATTATTGTGTGAGGAAAGCTATAATATAAACAAAGTCAATATGACTTGGTATAAAAAGCATTTATGCTAATACCTAGTAGTTATTCCTTGTAAATACGAAACAGTTTCAGTCGTGTAGCTAGATACCATACACCATGTGGTTCATCTTGACTTCACTACTTGTCTCATTTGTTACTATAATATACCACTTGTGGTCAAAATGTAAATTTGATTATTGGAGTAAAAGGGGAATAAAAGGTCCAAGAGCTGCATTTTTGACGCCGTTCGGTAATTTTATAAGCGTAGCGCGAAAACAGGAAAGGTTTACAGAGGCTTTCCAGAATTATTACGATCAGTTTCCAAATGAGCCAGTCGTGGGATTACATCTTGGCTTCAGACCATTGTTAATGGTAAAAGATCCAGAGTACATACAGCAAATTTTAATCAAGGATTTCAAAACTTTTGAAGATAGAGGATTCCCAAACCCTCAGAATAACCAAGGCTTATTTATAACCAGTGGAGATCATTGGCGTACATTGAGACAACATATCCGACCTCAGTTTTCAACAGCAAAGTTAAGAAGAATGGTTCCCGATATTCTAAAGTGTTGTGATGACTTTTTGAAGTTCGTAGATACTTGCAGAGAGAAAAACTCCGTCCACGAAATGAGATCCCTTACATTAAGGTGTATGGCAGCAATGACTGGACAATGCTTACTTGGTATCGACATCGAACCTTTTACAGAGAAAAGCAACAAGTATATTGAAATGGTTGAAAAATACTTTACTCCTGCATCTTTGCCGCGGAGGTTCTTATATATGTTTCCCCGCATTCAATTTATAGTAAATTATTTTTTTCCAGTACAAGATGATATTCACAACTTTTGTACTATTAATTTAAGAAAATTATTACAAAGTGAAAATCACCAAAAATCACAGGAAAGTATGATAGATATGCTAAAACGTTTTCAAGAACAAAAGCGTTTAATAGGAAATTTTGAAAATAGGGTACATATTTTAGAAATAAACGATAAAGTACTAATAAGTGTAATAATGTCAGCTTTTGTAAATTTTGAACCTACCGGGACGGCCTTAGCTTTGCTGTTTCATGAATTAGCTATTAATCATGAAATCCAGGAGAAAACTTTTAATGAAATCAAAGACATAACAGAAAAACACAACGGCATACTAACCTACGAAGCCCTGCAAGAGATGACGTATTCACAGATGGTATTCAAAGAAACGATGAGAAAATATCCCGGCCCTTTGTTTCGTGTTGCATCCGAAGATTTCACATTATCAAACACATCGGGTACAAAAACTCATATCGAAAAGGGAACAAATATAGTTATACCGAATGGTGCCATTCAAATGGATCCAAAATATTTTGAGAATCCTCACGGATTTCACCCGGAGCGGTTTTTACCTGATAATGAGGCGAAGATGCCAGCTTGTTTGTACTTGCCATTCGGTGAAGGCCCTCGACAGTGCATAGGTGAGCTTGATGGTGTTTGGTACCTACTCATATTGCCGTTTTCTCGCATCCAGGAGAAGACAGACCTGCGGGGCAATTCTGGCGCTAGCAAGATCATGTCCATGGTTGAAATATTGATTTTGAGATACTGAAATCTATAAAAAAAAAACAAAAAGATATTCTTACGGCTAGCCTTTCGACCAACCCAGATATCTCGACCCGTTTTCGATCGAAATAAATATAAATAGAGATCGTTTTCAACGGATTTAGGCGGTATCAAAACCGATATCTCGACTGGGGAGATGATCTCGATAGCGCGAGATTGGGGGGCCTGCACTAACACAATGATCTCTGATCAGCAAAATCCATCATAGACGTATCCTATTAAGCAACCAACCCGCAACCAACCCGCAACCAACCACCAACCAACCACCAACCATCCAACTAACTAACCAACAACTACTTACATCAAATTTCGTCATCACGAGATGAAAGAAGCAAATGTAGCCGAAAATCAATTTCTAAGATTTAATTCCATGGCGATGAAATTAGCGATAGTTACAGCTAGACCGCACGCGCACACACCCTCACACACACACAGCCGACTAACGACACCTTTGTAAGTGTCGGCGGCATTAGTCGCCCCAGAAAAATCACATGAATGAGAATATTTTTCTGTTTCTTCTGACTGTTCCTACTTACTGGGAAAAAGCGTACCTGAATTATTTCGAAAAGTTGAGTCTAAGCAAATTGATTTCCCAGTCTGAAAGGGGCGGCTGCGCCTTTGAAAAAAAATTGTGTCAGGGCGGGCAGCAGTCTGATTTGTCTTGATAAGACGTCTTCTCTTCTCAATAATGTTTTGCACTGAGTAAATGACAAGAGACTCTAATTTAACCTTTTTAAAACACTCTTTATATTATTTATCATATTGTAACTAAATAACATCGTGCAGCAAATGTAGGAATGTTAACAAGCTCTTCTAGTTCCTATTATCACTACGAAACATGATATGTGTATGTAATTCAGAAGACAATACCATTGAACCATCGTACAACACAATGGTACCATCGAGCTGATCTGATAATGGAGCTCGAAGGTGGCAGAGGGATGCTATAGAAATAAGACCGCGGGATGCTACAGCATTATTTTAAACCATATCAATTTATGTCTTATTTCTTTATCGGTACGTTTGAATGTCCATTGGTAGAAAAATAAAATCCCTTGCCATGCCGTCCCAGACTGCGTAGGCCATAAACCCATCGAGTTGGCGCATATCTTTTAGCGAAGTTCACCTAATGATGCAGACAGACGGCGCGGTTGTACACCCATCGACTTTGGGCTCATTTAATTCATCTTGTTATCGAAAGGGTGTTTTTAGTTTTTAAATTATTCTAATTATTGTATCTTATTATTATCCAGCTATGCGCCTTGCATCATTGCAAGTGTTGGCTGTTCTGGTGACGTTTCTGGGCCGATTCAAGCTGGAAGCTACTGAGAAGACTGCGCGACCTGTGAAGTTGCACCCTACAAGTATTTCAACTAAAGCGATATCTGGATCATGGGTGAAGATCTCAAAAAGAAGCTAACAGCACACCTATTACTTATACATAGGTCGTGTAAAAAGTCTTTTCGTATTTTGTATGTGTATATATATTTGTAACTAAATATCTTTGGATGTATCAATTGTATCTGGCTGGTTTTGATGTCATTAAAAAGGATATATTTCAAAAAAGGAACAGATATAATAAAATGTTGTTTGCGACAATTTTTCATTTGTTTTTCTTTATGCCAAATCGAATGGAGAAATTCAATACATTTTAAAGTTGTAAAAAAATAAATTAAAAGTAATGACGCCGCGCCGCGCCTACTCCATCCGATGTATTAAGAGACTTATTAACGAGCATTAAGACACAAATCGGTGCAAAGCGGTGAGAGCGAGGCTTAGCGGCGTTGGAGCGGGCGCGGAGCGGCGACGGAGCGGGCGCGTCATCGTCTGTCCACGCCCTACCAAAAAAATGTGACAGAGGCGCTATTTTCTTTGGCCAGAAATCAGTAAGAAGTTTAGTACGGGAAGGGGCAAGCTTATTGTAATATACTTAAATCGACGCAAAGTTGTCATTTGAATTTGTGAATTGTAATGTCTTTCTTAGTAGTATGAAAAATAATACTGAAATGAATGTTTTTCTTTGATATAGGTTGTGTTCATAGACGCTTTAGTAAGATGATATGATCCTGCCCTCATTCTTTATATCATATGTTAAGGTCTGTGGTCGCATTAAGCCGCATATACCTAGCTGTAAAAAAATCAACCTTCTAGGTCCTAGGTTAACTTAATCGAACGCTATAACTGAATATGCTGTAAAATTGTTATATTTTCATAGTAATCGCAATGGACCCAAAACATAGGGTACTTCCCGTAGGCCTACAATAATTAAATATGGCAACAAAGCAAGGTCTTATAGCACAAGTAAAGGGAAAAATCTGAAAACTGCTTTCTGTCTTTCTACAAAAATATTTAATTTGGTTTACACGGATGACATCATAATTTAGTTTTTTATGTGGAAACCTAATTAAACGTGGTGACGCTCTCCAAGTGTGTACGGAACCCTTGGTGCACGAGTCCTACTCGTACTTGACCGTTTATTATAGATTATGGTACGAAACCTTCGTGCGCGAGTCCGACTCGCACTTGGCCGGTTTTTTTTTTCTTGGTCGTTGGGTCACGCGAGTTGATACTCACTAAATAAATTGCGGGATTCTAAAGGCTTTTCGCGTTACCGTGATCAATGAGGAGCCTCCGCAGTTCGTAACGGAGGCTTAGCGCTGTCACCCTCCTCCCTCCGCAGTCTGTCCTCAGCGGGTGTTTTACCGTGTGGAATTCTGAAGGCGCCAACACTGTGGAATTCTGAAGGCGCCAACACTTACTAACTCATGGCCAATTTCACCAACAATCCTTATATTTTAGGTTACACATTATTTCCTTTCAGAAGCTACCTATCCGTTATTTTGATTTGACTTAAGTTTAATGTTTATGGCTTCGGGACCCCTTTTTAAGAGGCCGGCCTCTGAAACAATCACTTAACAGCTATGAAAAAGAGCTAAGTGTCCACTAACTGTAGGTGAAACCAGGATTAGTAGGTAGCTGGAAATCCGATAGCTCTGATAGATAGATATCTATCTAGTTACCGCTACAGCAATAAGAACACGTAGTTAAAGGGTTCCCCATTCAATATTTATTTATTTATTTATATAACAAAGCCTTACAGCGCAGTAGAAAAAGAAAAATATTGGCAGAGAACTTAAACTAGACATAGGCCAATTAAAGGCTTCTATTTTTTAGGCAAAACACAGGTAGTAAACTTAAAAAAACTGAAAAATCTGTTAAGTGCGGGTCGGTATCGCACACGAAGGGTACCGTACCATCGTACAACAAATCAAAAGCACTCAAAACAATAAAAAAATAAACATAAAGAAAATTTAAAAAGTTTATTCCTTCACGAGATTTGAACCGACGACCTCCGGATTGAGAGTCTACATATTTCGTAATTTTTCGTAATTTCTTTATTGTACTCACATGACAGTAAAAATAGCTTAACATAGAAAAAAAAAATGTACAAAGGCGAGCTTATCTCTAATAAGAGATTTCTTCCAGCAAACCATGTTGGGTAGGAGACGGAGATGATAGGTAAGGGGAAGAATTGCGCGTACAATAAGACTATTCTAGTATAATACATATTATCATTACACTACATATAAGAACCTATTGCTAAGGAATAGACTACATACACAGTTACATAAATACAGCTTAACAATAAATATCGTATGAATACACTAATACATACCAGTATATATCTAAATTGACAATGAAAGATAGTGCTTCTTTAGACGGTTTTTAAAGATATTTAGTGATGGACTGTCCCTGATGGTGCAGGGAAGCTCATTCCACAGCCGTGTAGCGCGGATTGTGAACCCGTGCTCGTAGGCTCCAGTGGAGCGATGTGGGGCTTTAAGCAACGAAACCATGTGAGTTCTCCGAAGCCTGCTTGAAGAAAGAAATTCGAAGCGATCACGCAGGAAGTTAGGGTACCGAGGGTTCCACAAAATATTGTAGAGAAGACATAGAATATGAGAGTCCCGTCGAAGACGAATTGGTAGCCAATTCAACTCCCTGCGATGTTGTGAAACGTGATCATACTTGCGCAGTCCGAAGATGAACCGAATCCCGAGATTTTGAAGTCGTTCGAGTTTGTTCAGTTGCTCTTCGTTTGCGCTGACCCAGCAGACATCAGCATAGTCGATGAGGGGAAGTAGAAGAGACTGGGCGAGAATAATTTTGGTCTGGCGAGGAAGAAAGTTCTGAAGTCTCCTGAGAGAGTGAAAAGTAGCGTAAACTCGCCTACTGACCTCGCTAATATGCGCTGACCAGGTTAACTGGTTATCGAAAACTACACCCAGGTTTTTGGCCTTGTCGCTATACATGATTAAAGTACCGTTATAAGTGACAGGAGGGACAGACTGTTGCTGCAACAAACTTAGTGAGTGTCTGGTACCTAAAATCATGGCCTGGGACTTGTTTGGGTTAACCAGTAGCCCAAATGACGAGGCCCATCCTCCAATGCCCTCCAGGTCAGCGTTTAACGCTTCCACAGCGGAGTTTACATTGTCGGGAGAGAAGTGACGATAGATTTGAAGGTCATCCGCATAGAGATGATAAGAAGAAGAGAGGACATCGGAGATGGAGTTAATAAATATAGAAAATAGAAGAGGAGAGAGAATGCCACCTTGGGGGACACCGGAGGAAAGGTCACACCAGTCCGTACAAGTAATCTCCGATTTAATACGCTGTTTACGGTCACGTAAGTAAGAGTCAAACCAGCTGACGGAATGGGAAGAGACATTAAAAGATTTGAGAAGTTCAACGAGAATGTCAAAGTCAACACAGTTAAAGGCACTGCTGAAGTCGAGCAGGGCTAGCACCGAAAGCTGCTTCTGATCCATGGCAGACTGAATATCATCAGTCACTTTGAGTAGAGCCGTAACAGTGCTGTGACCCGGTCTGAAGCCTGATTGAAAAGGATTTAATAGGTTGTAAGTGGATAGATATTGGGAGAGCTGGGTATGGACAATGGATTCGAGGACTTTTGAAAGGATCGGCAAGATGGAAATGGGGCGATATTCTTTGAAGCAGGTGGGATTCGATGTTTTAGGAAGAGGGATAACTAATGCTTGTTTCCAAGCAGTAGGAAAGGAGCAGTTCGAAAGGGAAAAATTTAAAATGTGTGTTATGGCCGGAAGCAGGTCATCTAGGATAGTGAGGATCATTTTCAGACAGATGTTGTCATCTCCGACTGCTTTGGAGCTAATCGCAAACAATGCTTTTTTAACTGTGTCGACTCCGACACAACTCAGGTTGAAGGGAGTGGTTTTGGGAAGTGACCTAGAGCGCAGGCTCCGAAGAGTGGCTTGCTTGACAGAAGAGTCCATCACAACGGGTGGTGCAGAGAGAAATTGATTAAGAGCGTTGAGATCGACATTACCCGAATGCGTGTCTTGGGACTTGCCAATACCAAGTGTCCTGAGAAATTTCCACACCTGAGCAGGAGTGTACCTTTCGATACACTCAAAGATGTGGCGGCGTTTGGCGTCGCGACAGAGACGATTGCATCGATTACGAAGGCATTTGTAGGTGAGAAAATTGTCATCTGTCGGATCCTTTTTGTACCTGCACTTAGCCCGATTTCTCTTGGCCATGAGTCGCTTAATATCATCGTTTAGCCAGGGAGCAGGCAGGTGCTTCACTCTAACTTTCTTAATGGGAGCATGTTTGTCGTAAAGTCCCAAGACAATTGCATTGAAGTTGTGGACTTTGTCATCAACGCTCTCGCTCAAGATGACAGGGGACCAATCGACCAGTGAAACATCAGACTTGAGGGAATCCAGGTTGATGGCTTTGAAGCTACGAGTTTCAATAAATTTAGTTCTGCACTTGGGGGACCGAATTTTATACGAGACGTAAATGAGGTCGTGAAAGGAGAAAGGAGAGTTAAGTTGACCATGAGTGGCAACCTTATCCAAGTTGGAAATGATTATGATGTCAAGAAGAGAGGGCGAGCAATGTGGCTGGAAATGAGTGGCCTATGACATATATGTGTCTATGACATGGTTGCTATGACAGTTTCAGTCAAGATCTCCATTTTGAAATGCGTAAGTGTATCTAAACACGTCTCTTGTATCGGGGCCCCCTTTAATTTGCAATATCTCTCGTATTTCAGTATTTGTGGTTGGTGCGGCAACAGATATACACATTCTGTGAAAATTTCAGCTTTCTAGCTATTACGGTTCGTGCAGACGGACCCGGTGACAGACAGGACGGACGGACGGACGGACGGACAGACGGACAGCGAAGTCTCAGTAATAGGGTCCCGTTTGGCACCCTTCGGGTACGGTACCCTAAACAACAAAGAAAAAAAAAGGATAATTTATAAGTACCGGTACATAGTATATATGGGGATGGGCTTCTGTTTGTTGATGTCAATGTGTTAAGTACTAGATACAAATACAGTCGCAACTCTATTAGAAGAGAGAAATCTCAGCAACATATATTATATTGGTTGCTATCTTTTATTTTATTTTTCAGATTTCCAGATATTATACATATAATGGTACTTAGGTCATGCAGAGGAGCCTCTATAAGGGTGAAGCCAGACGAGTGTAGGTTTGTGAGTCGTGAGTCGCAGAACTTCGGTCGCGTAAATCGATTTCATACTAAAAGACAACTCATTTTGTGACGCGCGTGTGAACGAAACAGGAGTTTTGTATGAAACCGAATGCAGCAGAAATTACGTGACCGAAATTCTGCGACTCACGACTCACAAAATTACGCTCGTCTGCCTTCACCCTAGACGAACGTGTCTTTTCCTTTCGTGTGCGAATCCGACTCGCCATTGACCGATGATTTGTAGTTTGTACCGACATGAATCCTCACACACCGCCGCATCAATTCAGAATATGATAGTGTCCCGTCCGCTACATACATCGCGGCGGCCGCGCGCCGTGTAAGTAAAGCCTAGGGCCGGGACTCCACCAAAGCGGAGATGTGGAATATTTGTATGCAAGATGGAAACAGCTCACATCTCCGCTTCCATGGCGCCATACAAATATTCCACATCTCCGCACATCTCCGCTTCCATGGCGCCATACAAATATTCCACATCTCCGCACATCTCCGCTTCCTTCGCGCCATACAAATATTCCACATCTCCGCTTTGGTGGAGTCCCGGCCTAAGTCCTGATAAGTATAGATCTATAAGTATAGATCTATTCGCTGGTCGTCAGAATTCACGACTATTTGTCTTTGACACCCACAAGTGGCAGATATCTCTTACTAACTGTTTTTTGACGTGACAACGTCTTATAAATTGGTTTGCCGGGTGACACTTCAAGAAACTGCGTTACGCTCCGCTCACGTTATGCGCTCACAATGAGAGCGAGTGAGAGGCACGCGTCCGTTCCACTCGGGCATGGTTAGCCCGCCTAAGAGCGAGAGAGACAGACATAAAAAGTGAAAGGCACGCGTCGTATGTATGTATATTTATGTATATTTGTATATAAATACGTATGTATGTGTAAAGGTAAAAATAAAATTTTGTTAATATGAAATTCAGTGCGAGATTCTTTGTATAAATTAATGTTTTAAATATAATTCTTTGTATAAATAAATGTTTTAAATTGTTACTATTATTTCATCCTTCTTCCTACTATACGAATGAATATTCACATTAAAATTATTTTACCACTCAAAGTCGTTGTCACGTAAAACTTTCGCCCGTATACCGACTTTACAGGCAACCAATTTTTTTCATGGTAATTTAGACAATACTTATTTGAGAACAAAAAGTTACCATATAGATAATAATCATATTAAATATAAATTATGTAAGTTGGAAAATGGAATCTATGCCTAGATAGACCGCACCAGATTTGTTGTATTTCTCTAGTTTTGCTTTTAGTTCATTAGTTAGTTTACATACCTAGAAAATTATACCGCAAACTACTGTCAATGTCTGCGATTCGGGTGGGGACACGAACTAAACTAAGCAAACAAATTAAAATTGTGTGTTCAAAAATATCCGTGGCCAACGCGCAAGAGCTGCCGGATTTAAGGTTGTTTATATTCTGGCCGTTGAGAGAATGCGATCCTGACACATGTATATGTCCCTGTCTGTCCCACGCTACTTTTCACTCTATCTCACCCAATGAGATGTTTACTCTCAACTCAAAGAATAACTGTACCAATTGTCACTCGCGCTATCAGGATACCCTGTGTCGTGGAAACCAGAAACAGCGACATCACAAACATGCAAACATCCAAGACCTGGGGGCTTTTTTTTTTTGTCCCCAGCCGGGATTCGAACCCGGGACCTCTCGCATGGTAGGCAGATGCACAACCGCTACGCCACAGAGGTCGTCAAAATACATACATACATACACTCGAATAATATAACCCTCTCCCAGCGAAGTGAAACCCCCTGCTAGTACTTATGTACTAGATGAGCTGCGATACCGCAACATTGCGGTTAGCCTGTATCACAAAGCACCGCAAGCTCAGCCCGGATGACCACATGTAGTATATACCATAGAGTCACTTCTACCCATCTACGCGTATCTACAACACGTATCTACAACATTGGCCCGTTTCATGCTTCCAATTCCCATCAAAAATGTCGGTAGGTATTTTTAGAAACTGAAAAAAAGCCTTACACGTTAAACTTGGTGCCGCCACACTATACAAAAATAATCCCATAGGAATTTCTAGGGGTAAGTCTTATCAGTAACATTGACAGACGGACAGACAAACAGCGTCCATCTGACGACAGACAGACAGACGGACAACGATTCAAACAAATTAATTTATTTTCAGAATAACAGTTACAAGTTAATTATGCTTAAGATCTCCACACTAGGTATGACCTGTGTCGTGGAGGCCTAGGTACAATTTTAATTTTGTTTTGCTGATTGTATAGGAAATCTCTTTATATAAAAGAGTAAATCCTGACTGATCAAAAAACCGGCGAAACGGCTGCAGCTAGAAAGATTCTATTGATGGGAATATCTTATTATTATTACAAAACCGCTCGCCAAGAACGGATTTTGCTTAATTCGGACCTATCTGGGTCAAAAAGACCTCTAAAGTTTGTATGGAGAGTCACGGGGGAGTCATTTGATTATATGCTCTATTACTTGGCATGATAGTTGAATTTTACTTTTGTTGTCACATAAATCCCAGAGCTCAGAAAATATGAACGGGATGTGTTCTTGATTTGAACCGATTTTTTCAAATGTTTCTTTTACTGAGACTTGACCACTTGGATGGAACATCTGATGAGAACGTCACATGGCTATAAGAACATTATGTTCGAAATTTAAAATATCGCGGTAAGCTAGGGGGGAATTCTCGCGCCGTGATCATCTCCTTGGTATGAAATATCTACTCGAGATACCGAATTTAATTTAATTCCTCTATCGAAAACAAAAAAAGCTATTCTCACGACCCGCCTTACAACCAACTCGACACGTTTTCGATCGAAATAATTGAAACAAAAAGTAAACTTTAGAAAAAACCGACTTCCACAAACCCTATTTGATTAGATTGAGTTTAATACAAACTGTAACCCCTTACCCCCCCCCCCCCCCCCTTGGGGAATTAATTTTGTCAAATCGCATCACAGTGCTACCCCACGCTACTAAGGAACCTCTGTACAAAGTTTCATGGCTCTAGGTCCACCGGTTTAGGCTATGCGTTGCCTGCCCGCCAGCCACGCATTGTATTTGTACCTAGTATTGAGCAGATCTGGTGGCCATATGTGGTCTTCATGAGCAGTTCCGCATCACAATATTATGCTTACCATGTGCATTTGCACGAGTTATTATGAAAAACATAAAAATCACTATAGGTCTGCCTATAATATTTGAAGAGTTCCCTCGATTTCTCCAGGATCCCATCATCAGATCCTGACCTGGTGTCAATGGGACCAATGGGAAGGTAAACCCTTTCAAACAAAAAAATAATTTTCCAAATCGGTCCATCCGTCTAGGCGCTATCGGGGAACATACATAAAAAATAAAAAAAAAAAAAAAAAACAAATATCCGGACGAATTGTAAACCTCCTCCTTTGGGAAGTCGGTTAATAAATATAAATAGAGATCGTTTTCGACAGAGTTATGCGGTATTGCAACCGATATCTCAACAATGGACATGATGGTAGTGCGAGAATTGGGGGCCAGGACTGGTCTCTGATCTATCAACATACAGGGTGTGTGGTGAGGTGATATTTTAAAGGGGTATTTAATTTAATTTAATTTAAGATTTGATATTTGAGAAAATATTTATTTTTACTACATAGCTGCGGTGATGGACTGTCACGCAAAATGGAGTATTGAATGGGCTTAAAGTAGGTACAGTTGTGCCTCTGCCACACCGTATGGGAAAAGGTGTAAAGCCCTTTTATGTTATTACCTATTAGTACGGAAGAGGGGCATGGGTATATTTTACTAAACAACATAACTGCGTCACGCCTTTTCCCATACAGGGTGGCATAGAGGCATAACTGTGTCCACTTTCAGCCAGTGTTTCAATACTCCATTTTGCGTGACAGGGGCTAGCCCATCGCCGCAGCTATGGAGTAATGAAGGTTTCCTCACGATGTTTTCCATCACCGATGCCTTATTTTATTGGTACATGTTAGCACCGGGATTCGAACCTGCACCTCAGCATGAAACCCACTAGACCACGGAGCTCTCTATTATATATGCAATATGGTCCAAAATTTATAATTATAATTCTGGGCATACAGGCAGGAATTGTTAACCGACTTAAAAAAAACTTATCAATTCGGTTGTATGTTTTTTTAATGTTTTTTACATCGAAACTGGTACTATTTATGAACCGATTTAAAAAAATCTTTCTTCGTTCGAATGGTTAATCCAAAGTTTGGTCCCATTTTTTGAAACTCAGGTATCGGTCCTATAGTTAGGTTCCTACATGAAAAAACTGTGAAGTTTAATTTGGTTTTACCTGGACGACATTATACATCCAGCCTTTTTGTGGCTTTTCGGTGTTCATAGTCATTGTCACGAGATAAATACTGGCTGTTAGGATCGTACATTCGTTTATATTATGTAATACGTTTGGACTTCACCGATAAGAGTCAGATTTTGTACGTTGTATTCGGGTTCATAGACGACATTTGTGTACCGAGCGGGAGGACTAAGTAATAGGTCATGAAGTCGGATCTTTTTTAAGTTTTTAACTTGGTGAATTATTAATCTATGAAGTGGAGGAATACTAGACTAACATAATAATATTACACCCTGTATGGTTACGGACAGACTCTGTCTGTCTATGTTCGTCCATCCGTATGTCACAGCAACTTTATTCCAAAACTATAAGGACTACACAGTTGAAACTTGATTATGTAGATGTATTCTGTAAACCGCTTTGCGATTTAAAAACAAAAATTGAAAAATTAAAATATTTACTGGTTCGCCGACACATCTTATATACAAATAGTTCGCCATTGTTCGGTCGTTCGAGCGGTGTGCTTCTGAGAGTGAAAGAGTTAAGGGGGGGCTCCCCATACATGAAACTAAAACCAAAAAAAAATTATAATCAAACCTTTAGATAGGTCTTTAAAAATGACGTTGAGGTTTCTAAAACTATTTTTCCTCAAAGTCAATCCTTAATAATTGAAACAAAAAGTAAACTTTAGAAAAAACCGACTTCCACAAACCCTATTTGATTATATTGAGTTTAATACAAACTGTAACCCCTTATCCCCCCCCCCCCCCCCTTGGGGACTTAATTTTGTCAAATCTCATATCAGTGCTACCCCACGCTCCTAAGGAACCCCTGTACAAAGTTTCATGGCTCTAGGTCCACCGGTTTAGGCTATGCGTTGCCTGCTCGTCAGCCACGCATTGTATTGTACCTAGTATTGAGCAGATCTGGTGGCCATATGTGGTCTTCATCAGCAGTTCCGCATCACAATATTATGCCGCTTACCATGTGCATTTGCACGAGTTATTATGAAAAACACAAAAATCACTATAGGTCTGCCTATAATATTTGAAGAGTTCCCTCGATTTCTCCAGGATCCCATCATCAGATCCTGACCTGGTGTCAATGGGACCAATGGGAAGATAAACCCTTTCAAACAAAAAAATAATTTTCCAAATCGGTCCATCCGTTTAGGCGCTATCGAGGCACATACATAAAAAAAAAATAAAAAAAAAATAAAAAAAAAATTAAAAAAAAAACATCCGGACGAATTGTAAACCTCCTCCTTTGGGAAGTCGGTTAAAAAGACAAACCCTTCCAAAGTGGAAAAAAATTGTGCCCCCCCCCCCCCCCCTCTAAGTTGAAGTAATAGAGTGAAAAATAAAAATAAAAATATGCTGTGTATCTTAATACAAACTTTCAACGAGAATTGTTTTGAACAAAATGTAATAAGCAGGTTTTAAGATATAAAACATTTATTAAAAACCGCATAGATAGATAGATAACTTTGTCATTCATACAAACACTATGAAAAACAAAGTTACAACACAAACATCCAGTCTTATAAATACTTGCTACTACGGAACCTTTCATGCGCGAGTCCAACTTGCACTTAGCCACTTTTTATTGCTTAAAATGGTCTATAAAAATTAGTTTTTTTATATCGCCATAACTTTTTTCACACAATGATTTGAAATGAGTTCCCATATTAGTAACTATTTTAGTAGATAATTATATTGTAATATGAAATACGTCATGTCGTAAGTAAGTCGTAAGGGAAAAATCTGAAACGCTTTATGTCTTTCTGCAAAAATATGTAATTTGGTTTACATTATTCTTGAATTTGTTGTTAACTATTTAGGCTAGATTAGTACTTATACTGCACTCTGCTCCAATAACAATCTTATAAACTCAGACAGGAGTCCATTGCTAATTGTTTTAGTTTTGTTCATCTGTGAGAAGAGCAATGCTCTGCCGTCATACAGTCTTGACTAGTACGGAGGGCACTACACTACTCACTACCACTACAACAACTCACCTAATATTGTATTATACAAATGCCTTGTTTTTTATGAGTTATTGTTGGTGTTAGAGAATGTAAAGTTATTTGAAATAAATAAATTTTTCACCACTCCCGCACGAAAGAAGTGTCTTTCCTCTACGAAAACAGTGAGGAAAGTTAGTTTTTCCTCACTGTTTGAACAGTGAGGAAAGTAATGATCCCGTTCAGAAACTAACCTTGCCTGATTTTTATGTTAAGTTTTAAAGATATTTTAAAAAATAAATAATTTTATACTTAGAATAGAAATACTTATAAGTTAAGATTAATGTTTTTTTATAAAATTTATCAAATTATTGTAAGTTCAGAAACATTAAAAACGTTACTTTTAACTTGAAAAATTGCAGTAATTTTACATTTCATTTTTAAATTATTTTCATGAATAACAGCTCTTTTTAGGGTTCCGTACCCGAAGGGTGCCAAACGGGACCCTATTACTGAGACTTCGCTGTCCGTCTGTCCGTCCGTCCGTCCGTCCGTCCTGTCTGTCACCAGGCTGTAACTCATGAACCGTGGTAGCTAGACAGGTGAAATTTTCACAGATGATGTATTTCTGTTGCCGCTATAACAACAAATACTAAAAATCAAAAGAAATTTAATATTAAGGGGGGCTCCCATACAACTAACGTGATTTTTTTTGCTCATTTTTGCTCGATATTGATAATGGTAGCAGGTAGACGCTTAAAATGTTCACAATATATTGAGTATATTATTTACTTAAAAAATAAATAATTAAGTTAAAATTAAATTAATATTTAGGGGGGGCTCCCATACTTTTTTTTTTGCGGTTTTTTATAGATTATGGTACGGAACCCTTCGTGCGCGAGTCCGACTCGCACTTGGCCGGTTTTATTATTTTATAATAAAGAATTATTTTGATTTGCTATGTGACTATTTAATTTATTTACCTATGGTGACTGAATACTTTCTTGCTGGGAGTGGTGAAAAGTTTTGTATGCAACATGTGAGCAAGTTCATTTGCTATTCGTTTTGTTGAGTCTTTCGCTTACTCAGGATTGAATTTTATAATCACTCGCTGCGCTCGTGATTCTATTTTTCAATCCTTCGTTCGCTCAAGACTCAAAATCAAAACTCATAGGAAAAACGAACTTTCCTCACTTGTTGGATAAATAACTATTCTATTCTATTTTTTATGTAGAAACCTACCCAGTTACGACGTAACAATCTCCAACCCTGGCCTTGGTCCGCGAGTCAGTCATACTCGCCCTTGTTATTTTATTGCAGGTATGCTGTTAGGTTCTTTTTGAAATCTTCACCCATGATCCAGATATCGCTTTAGTAGAAATACTTGTTGGGTCCAACTTCACATGTCGCGCAGTCTTCTCAGTAGCTTCCAGCTTGAATCTGCTCAGGAATGTCGCCAGAATAGCCAATGATTGCAATAATGCAAGGCGGTTACCTGGATAATAATAAAATACAAAAAGGTTACATTAGTGACCCTTGTTACTAACTCAGTACCTACCTAATAAAACATAATGGCCAGGTCACATAAAGGAAATCAGACCAAATAATTCGCGTAGTTTTGAAAATTGGTACAAATATACTTTAAGGTGTCCAGATTAACATACCTACTTATAGTACCCGAGGGTGGGAGGTGAGCCAGCGGCGGGGGAAGGAGGGAACGTTTAATTTTGCTCGTATCTTGAAAACCATTAGAGATAAGGTATCAAATTCTCTATAATTTTTTACCTGACTTCCGTCAGAAGACAGGGTTATATTCTTCGTATGTATCTATGTAGATTTCTATGTTCCCTGCTACAGCCGGCTTGAAGGAATTTAACGTTTGAGGTGTTAGATTTGTCTTGATAGCGAGTGACAATTGGTACAGTTATTCTTTGAGTTGAGAGTAAAAACGGATATATAATAAATTCGTAGTTAGTATGTTAATCTGGACACCATAAAGTATATTTGTACAAATTGTCTTAACTACACGAATTATTTGGTCTGATCGTCGAAATTAGACTTAATTTTGTTATACCTATAAAAACAACAAACAGAGAACACCGGCTGTGTTCAAGAGAGAACACCGGCTGGATGGACGGATGATGATTTCACTAATAGGTGGTAGGGTAGGCAGTGGATGCAGACTGGACCAGAGTGGACATACCGATATATTGTTGTGGGCTGGTTGTTTAATTTAAATGATTTAAGATTATGAAACCTATAAAGTGGACTATGCTGGATTCTGGGATCAGTGTGAGAGTGAAATCTGTCAGTGTGATTTGATAAAATAGCAATATGAGTAAAATGTGATTCATTGAATATAAAAACCGTGAGAATTCGAGCGCGCCAAGCGAAAGAGCTGCAG
The DNA here is from genome assembly GCA_963457715.1 of Argyresthia albistria. Lineage (NCBI taxonomy): Eukaryota > Metazoa > Arthropoda > Insecta > Lepidoptera > Argyresthiidae > Argyresthia > Argyresthia albistria. The sequence continues at coordinate 5,973,738 of OY735261.1, read as the reverse complement.
CGTGAGCAAATCGTGAGAATTCGAGCGCGCCAAGCGAAAGAGCTGCAGCGTGAGCAAATCCAGACTGATTATTTGCTTTGAAACCAGTGCGGCCGTGTGTGAGTAAAAAATCTACTATTCAAACAAACCAGGCCATAAACTTTATAAAAAAAAGACAGCGATAGTATGCAAGTGCGATAGCATGATGATTGACGCCATCTATACCCTAATTATTAAAATAACGCGAAGTAAAATAACAAAAAGTAAGACAAATTAATTAAGCATTTGCAATAGAATACCTCACAAAAAGTGGGCACAATTTGCTTCTGCCACCTCAAATGGCAAAAAGCGTTAATGCTTTCAATGTCATATTTATATACAAATAAAACAAATATTTGTTACAAATTCTGAATGTAAAGAATTCTCTATTAATTTTCATTCTATTTAGAATGAATGAGAACATCACTATCCAACTGAACATGGCAACATTATTTCAAGAAGTGAAGTTTGATGTTGTCAGTTTACTTCGCCTTTTTAGTAATCAGGGTATAAGATGGGGAGGCAGTCGCTCACGTCCGAAGGAATTACTTGGAACCCACAGCCCTTCACGTCCTCCCTGGGTAGTGCTAACGAGCGACAAATCATCATCATCATCATAATCATCAAATCATCTCAAGACATTATAATTTCCAGGTTCTCAAATGAGAACCTGACCACTTAACACTGGCAAAATTAACCTCAAAAGAGGTTAGGACGCCATTAATACAAAGAAGAAGAAGAAGGTCATAATATTTTTTTCTTCAATAAAGCGTGTTATACCAAACACCATTCAAGTTTACCTATGCACTGTCGCGGGCCTTCCCCGAACGGCGTGAACGAACAAGCCGGTATCTTTGTTTCATTTTCAGGTGAAAACCGCTCCGGATGAAAACCGTGAGGATTCTCAAAATATTTTGAATCCATATGAACTGCAGCGCTCGGTATAACAATGTTTGTTCCTTTTTCAATATGAATTTTTGTACCCGATGTGTTTGAAAACGTGAAATCTTCGGATGCAACACGAAACAAAGGGCCGGAATATTTTCTCAACGTTTCTTTGTACACCATCTGTGAATACGTCATCTCTTGCAGGGCTTCGTAGGTTAGTATGCCGTTGTGTTTTTCTGTTATGTCCTTGATTTCATTATAAGCTTTCTTCTGGATTTCTTGATGAATAGCCAATTCATGAAACGTCAAAGCAATGAACGACGCAGTTGGTTCAAAATTGATCAAAAATGACATAAGTATACTCACTAGTATTTCATTGTTCATTTCTAATGTATGCACTCTATTTTCAAAATTTCCTATTACACGTCCTTGATCTTGAAAACGTTTCAGCACATCTATTGTATCTTCCTTTGCATTTTGGCGTTTTCCCCTCTGTAATAATTTTCTTAAAAGAATACTAGAATAGTTGTGAAAATCATCTAGTAGTGGAAAAAATATATCTATTAAATATTTAATTCTGGGAATCATATTAAAGAGCATTCGCGGTGAGGTTGACGGAATAATACAGTATTTTTCGATGATTTCAATTAACTCATTGCTATTCTTTGTAAAAGGTTTGTAGTCGACACCAAGTATGCAACCTGCCATTGCTGCCGTACATCTCGTCGTAAAGTACCTCATTTCATGTTCTGAGTTTTTTTCTCTGCAAGTATCTACATTCTTCAAAACGTCATCACAACACTTTAGAATATCGGGGACCATTGCTTTTAACTTTCCTGTTGAAAACAGAGGTCGGATATGTTGTCTCAAAGTACGCCAATTATCTCCAGTTGACATAAATAAGCCTTGCCTATTCTCAGGATTTGGGAATCCTCTGTTTTCAAAAGTATTGAAATCCTTAATCAAAATTTGCTGTATGTACTCTGGATCTTTAACCATTAACAATGGTTTGAAGCCAATATGTAATCCCACGACTGACTCATTTGGAAACTGATCGGAATAATTCTGGAAAACCTCTGTGATCCTTTCCTTTTTTCGCACCACGCTTCTAAAATTACCGAACGGCGACAAAAATGCAGCTCTTGGACCTTTTATTCCTCTTTTACTCCAATAATCGAATTTATATTTTGACCACAAGTGGTAAATAGTAACAAGTGAGACAACTGTAGAAGTCAATATGAACCACATGGTGTACGGTTTCTGCCTCCACGACTGTGACTAGATCGTATAGCATAAATGCATTTTATAAGTACCAAATTATACTTTGACTTTGTTTTAATATACGTACACAGAGACGAGGTTGTGCGTTTATTTGACCTGACTTAAAACAAACCAGCCAAGTGCAAGTTGGACTCGAGCACCAAGGGTTCGTTCCGACCAAATGTCATATGCCAAATTCAAATGATTGTAGTTCAACGGGAATTACCCTATACATAGAGTTTGACTTTGCGTGTACTATGAAAATCCAAATTTACAGCATAAACTGTCACACAGTGGCGGTCCGTGGGGAGGGGGGGGGGGGCTGGAGCCGCCCATGAGTTCTTCTTAGGACCTCGTTAACCGACTTGCTAGCTATGCCATGTCAATTTTTCGAGGCAGCTAACGCCTGATATCCGGCTATACTAAAAACATTCGTGTAAGACACTCGTTACTCGACTTGCTATCTGAGGAGCTTGATAGTCTATTTCGTTGTTTAATTGTATTTTTTAACCTACTTCACAAAAAGAGGAGTTTAACTTAAATAGTTTTACTTTTTGTTTCAATTATTTGGAATACTCTACTCAATAGAATACCGTATCGGGTGCCATTACCAACCCACACTACGAGTACTATTGATAGTGCACAAAATATCTTAAAGGTTTTTATAGAAAACTGTAGGATGACGGATTCCATTCTTTGCCGGTAAGATAGACTGGCATTGGCATTCACGGTGCTATAAGCGCTACAAGCATATAAGTTTTTTTATCGCGCTTTGCGATATTCATTTCTGACTAGCAATATAAAACCAAATAAGGTACAAAAGGTCCCGTTCCTGAAAAAAGGTCTAAGCAGATGGATTTTCACAGCAGCACCCCTTAAAATATTATTTTAATTATTTATTATAATATCATGCATTTTAATTTTGCCGTTCCGCTTCACACTGTAGTTTCGTTTCGACACACTCATTACCATAGCAGCAAATATTTAGCAGGGATGAACTTTTTGACATTGAATCAATGTACAATATCAATGTGCTATTTTACCCGAGACGTATATGTCACGGGCAACTTGATTAACCAGGCAGTATGAATAATGGCCGGGAAGTATGAATAATGACCAAGACCCTTGGTCAATGTGATGAATTTATCACTTGGACCAGTCTGTATTGATAATGCCCGACAGCCAATGGTACGTTTGATAAATAAAGCTTAAAGTCACTTGGACCGGGCAGTATAAATAATGGCCGGTCCAAGTGATAAATTGTGACTAGGTTACGTTTAACTTTTTGTAGGTTTAGGTAGGTTAGGTTAGCCTTTGAAGTGCAACCAGTGGAGCGAGCGAAGCAAGCGTTGTGTTTTTTTTTACGTAGCCATAATTGTGTCCCAGTGCTGGGCAAAGGCCTCCCCTTCTTGAATCCACACATCCCTGGACTGTGCCACTTGCGGCCACCCCGGCAGGAACTTCTCGAGGTCGTCCCGCCATCTCCGTTTAGGCCTGCCCCTACGCCGGTAGCCATCCTGTGGCACCCATTCAGTGGCGATTTTTGCCCATCTGTCTGGGTGCATACGACTGACGTGGCCGGCCATTTTAGCATGGTGGTCTGTGCACTGACATCAACGATGCCAGTTAAGTAGCGCAGTGTAATGTTCCTGCGTTCCGTCCTGCGAACACTTAGACTACTACGCTCCATGGCTCGCTGGCAAACCTTGAGTTTGGACTTTTGAAATGGTCCAAGTCTGTCTGAGTGCCGTAAGTTAGGATAGGCAGGCAGGATACACATGTCGATGAGTTTGCGCTTGAGAGTCAGCGGAAGGTTTCCCTTCATTAGTTCCTTCATGGACCAGAAGCTCTTCCAGGCGTTAAAAATACGTCTCTTGATTTCTTTATCCTGCCTATTTTCGAAGGAGGCTATCTGGCCCAAGTAAATATAATGTATTTCCTTCCCATCTACGTTTCTCGCTATGCTGTTAGTCATGGCCTGGGTTTTGGAACGATTTATCTTGAGTCCAACATCAAGGCTTGCACTGCTGAGTTCTTGTAACATGCGCTGTAGCTTGGGTTAGTTAGAACGCGTTTTCACTAAACTACAAATACCTAGTCAAAACTAGAATTTACCGCTGATATATTTGATTTTCAGATAGAACTAGTTGTCACAAAGAGCTTTAGTTATAATTGAAACAAAAAGTAAACTTTAGAAAAAACCGACTTCCACAAACCCTATTTGATTAGATTGAGTTTAATACTAACTGTAACCCCTTATCCCCCCCTCCCTTGGGGAATTAATTTTGTCAAATGCTATATCAGTGCTACCCCACGCGACTAAGGAACCCCTGTACAAAGTTTCATGGCTCTAGGTCCATCCACCGGTTTAGGCTATGCGTTGCCTGCCCGTCAGCCACGCATTGTATTTGTACCTAGTATTGAGCAGATCTGGTGGCCATATGTGGTCTTCATCAGCAGTTCCGCATCACAATATTATGCTTACCATGTGCATTTGCACGAGTTATTATGAAAAACACAAAAATCACTATAGGTCTGCCTATAATATTTGAAGAGTTCTCTCGATTTCTCCAGGATCCCATCATCAGATCCTGACCTGGTGTCAATGGGACCACCCTTGAGGTATTACCTATACGCCGAAAAAAGATTTGTTCAAATCGGTTCATAATTGGCGGAGCAATCGCGTAACAAACATAGAAAAAAAAAAAAAAAACATACGGGTCGAATTGAGAACCTCCTCCTTTTTTTGAAGTCGGTTGAAAACTAGCACAAGAGTAACTAATTTGGGATTGAAGTCATTTAAAAGTATAGTCAATATTTCTACTGAAATACCATTGGCTAGAGTAGGTTATTTTGGCTAAGCTTCAATTGGGTTAGGTTAGTTTGGAACTTAGAAGAAGCAAAACCGGAGCGAGTGGAACGGAGTGGAGCGAAGAGTATGCAAATATAATTGAAACAAAAAGTAAACTTTAGAAAAAACCGACTTCCACAAACCCTATTTGATTAGATTGAGTTTAATACAAACTGTAACCCCTTATCCCCCCCCCCCCTTGGGGAATTAATTTTGTCAAATCCCATATCAGTGCTACCCCACGCTACTAAGGAACCTCTGTACAAAGTTTCATGGCTCTAGGTCCATCGGTTTAGGCTATGCGTTGCCTGCCCGTCAGCCACGCATTGTATTTGTACCTAGTATTGAGCAGATCTGGTGGCCATATGTGGTCTTCATCAGTAGTTCCGCATCACAATATTATGCTTACCATGTGCATTTGCACGAGTTATTATGAAAAACACAAAAATCACTATAGATCTGCCTATAATATTTGAAGAGTTCCCTCGATTTCTCCGGGATCCCATCATCAGATCCTGACCTGGTGTTAATGGGACCAATGGGAAGGTAATAAACAATTTCTCCCTTTATTGATGGTCGTTTGAAGGGTCGAAATCAAAATCCAGCTAGTTGTATGCTGATTAATAACTGTATATTAAAATAAACACGGTAAAAGAGACGTGAGTTGCTAGAAGCTCGATGCAGAGTGCCGAGCCCTGGGACGGCGATTGGTTGCGCGTGGAGCCCCGCGCACCCCGCGGACCTGTTCTTGATGCAGAGTGCCGAGCCCTGGGACGGCGATTGGTTGCGCGTGGAGCCCCGCGCACCCCGCGGACCTGTTCTTGATGCAGAGTGCCGAGCCCTGGGACGGCGATTGGTTGCGCGTGGAGCCCCGCGCACCCCGCGGACCTGTTCTTGATGCAGAGTGCCGAGCCCTGGGACGGCGATTGGTTGCGCGTGGAGCCCCGCGCACCCCGCGGACCTGTTCTTGATGCAGAGTGCCGAGCCCTGGGACGGCGATTGGTTGCGCGTGGAGCCCCGCGCACCCCGCGGACCTGTTCTTGATGCAGAGTGCCGAGCCCTGGGACGGCGATTGGTTGCGCGTGGAGCCCCGCGCACCCCGCGGACCTGTTCTTGATGCAGAGTGCCGAGCCCTGGGACGGCGATTGGTTCCGCGTGGAGCCCCGCGCACCCCGCGGACCTGTTCTTGATGCAGAGTGCCGAGCCCTGGGACGGCGATTGGTTCCGCGTGGAGCCCCGCGCACCCCGCGGACCTGTTCTTGGCTTGATACATAAAAAAAAAACATCCGGACGAATTGTAAACCTCCTCCTTTGGGAAGTCGGTTAAAAACGGGACGAATGTGTTTTGCGGTTCGATGAACTTTAACCTCGGTCGGAACAGTTTTAACTGACTCGCTATGGAAAAACGTGTTTTGTCTAGAAAAATCTTTGAGTAAAAACTAGTTTCAACTTAGTGAAAACTCGGGTTATAAATAAGGTCATCATCAAGATCATCAAGACGTTTATTTTCAGATTACATAACTCAGTTTCATAAAATGGTATAAAATCTAACAAAAAAATTCTTCCCCTTACCTATCATCTCCGTCTCCTACCCAACATGGTTTGCTGGAAGAAATCTCTTATTAGAGATAAGCTCGCCTTTGTACTTTTTTTTTTCTATTTTAAGCTATTTTTACTGTCATGTGAGTACAATAAAGAAATTACAAAAAAAAAATACAATTACAATAAAATTAAAATTGCTAAAATTTAAACAAATAAGTAAAGTTCGTTAAATAAGTTCGTTATATATTTTCGTGTAATGAAATTAAGTACAGTTATGTGAACTTATCTGTGTGTTATTTTTTATATACTAATAGTTGTGATTCTTCTTGAGATCTTCACCCATGATCCAGATGACGCTTTTCCAGAGAGAGACGTGTCCAACTTCACATGTCGCGCAGTCTTCTCAGTAGCCTCCAGCTTGAATCGGCTCAGGAGCGTCGCCAGAACAGCCAACGCTTGCAATGATGATAGGCGCTTAGCTGGATAATATTAAAATACGAAAATGTTAAAATTGTGTCCCTTGTCACAAACTAAAGACGTCCAGCGGGCAAAACATAGGCCGGATGGACGGTAGACGTTATCATAAAAACGTGTTACGTGTCATCGTTGCATTATCAATGGCAGGTGGTGGATGCGGGAGACGACCAGCCAGGGTAGATGACTCAGTATTTGTAGGGGGTGAATGTGGGCTGTTCTTTTGAATGACTGATCTTAAATAAACGGTCAAGTGCGAGTAGGACTGATCACACTCGGAGATTGTTACTTCGTAATTGGTGTAAGTAGGTTTCTACATAAAAAATATGTATGATGTCATCCATGTAAACCAACTTACATATATTTTTGCAGTAAGAAAGTTTACAGTGTTCAGATTTTTCCCTTTACTTGCCTTTATTAATCTGTGCTTGCGCTGCGAGTATAAGACCGTGCTTTGTGCAAAAGGCCAATGCATTATTTTGTTTGAAGAAAATAGTTATTTTTTGCGCGGCCAACGTTGTTTTCTAGTGCAGAAGTAACGAACAAAACTTAGTATGACAGTCCGGACTGAGTTAGAGGACCTCAAAGTTGGTAACTTAGGGTATTAGATTTTTGAGAGTATTAGTCTCCTGGGGCAAGTTAAGTGTGCAAACGTAATTATAATCATAGCGTAATCGGATCGATCGTTGAGGTTAAGCAACACTAAGTGTCGTTAATTTTTTGGATGGGTCAAGTACATAAATCGACGCTTCTGTGCTTCGGAGGTCATGTTAAACCGTCTGTCCCTGCCGTGGGACCTCCGAAGCACAGAAGCGGCCATCTAAGTAATACCACTAGATGTTTTAATTGACCCATCCAAAATCGGTCGATACCATACCCATGTTGCTTAATTTTAACGATCGGTCAGGATCACCGATCACCGAGCCAAGCTGAGCCATGATTACGCTATGACTATAATTACGTTTTATTGCCCCTGGGGGACCAATACATCTCAAAAATCTAATAAAAGTTTGAGCTCCTCTGAGCTAGGTAAGGTTTGGTTGATGGCCGCGCGAAAAACAAAAAGGCACCACTTTTATACATTGTCCTTTTATGACTCCATTGCGATTACCTACTATGAAAATCCAACAATTTTACAGCATAAACGGTCGTAGCGTTTGATTGCGTTGACCTAGAAGGTAGATTTTTTCATAGCTCCAAGGGACCACAGACCTGAGCGATTGCTATGAATTTGAATTTCAGCTTGATACCGCCACGCGTTCTCGATAAAAAAGATCTTGAAAGACGGACGGACGGATGGACGGACGACCAAGTGATCATAAGGATTCCTTTTTCCTTTTAAGGATCGGAATCCTAAAAACTAAGGACTAATCCATAAATAATTAAAATAGTTAAAAAACTAAAATAATACTTTTACAACGTACCTAAGTATTTACAAGTATTAAATAAATTTTGATTTTTAAAGCTTGATATTCGTCTATGCTGGATTTTGCTGATCGGGGATCATCGTGTTAAAGGAGTACTAAACCCCATCAAGCTTACCTATGCACTGTCGAGGGCCTTCACCGAATGGCGTGAACAAACAAACTGGTAACTTCTCCACATTTTCCGGTGAAAACCGTTCCGGTCGAAAATCGTGAGGATTCTCAAAATATTTTGGATCCATATGAACTGCAGAACTCGGTATAACAATATTTGTACCTTTTTCGATACGAATTTTTGTACTCGATGTGTTTGAAAATGTGAAATCTTCGGATGCAACACGAAACAAAACGGTGGAATATTTTCTCAACGTTTCTTTGTACACCATCTGTGAATATGTCATCTCTTGCAGGGCTTCGTAGGTTAGTATACCGTTGTGTTTTTCTGTTATGTCTTTGATTTCATTATAAGCTTTCTCTTGGATTTCTTCATTAATTGCTAATTCGTGAAACATCAAAGCTATTAACGACGCGGCAGGTTCTAAAGTTATTATAAATACGCTAATCATAGGTGATAGTATTTCGTCGGTTACTTCTACTGTATGCACTCTATTTTCAAAATTTCTTTTTAGATGCCCTTGATCTTGAAGACGTTTCAGAAAATCTTCTAAAGGAGAAAAAAGACGACAGTAAGATATATCTTCCTTTGTATTTTGGCTTTTTTCTCTTTGTAATAATTTTGTTAAAATAATATAAGAAAACTTATCGACATCATCTACCACTGGAAATATAATGTTAAAAGTATATTTTATTAAGGTTTGCAGCAAAGATCTAGAAATAAATTGTTTTTCGACCATTTCAATAATCTTGTTGGTTTTCTCTGTGAAAGGTTCGAAGTCAATACCAAGTAAACAACCTGTCAATGCTGCCATGCACCTTAATGTAAAGGACCTTATTTCATGTTCGGAGTCTTTTTGTTTGTCTATAAACTTTGAAAAGTCATCACAACACTTTAGAATATCGGGAACCATTCTTTTTAACTTTCCTGTTGAAAACATAGGTCTAAAATGTTGCCTCAAAGTACGCCAATTATCTCCGGTTGACAAAAATATGGCTTGGTTATTTTTAGGATTTGGGATTCCTCTATTATGAAAAGTATTGAAATCCTTTATTAAAATTTGCTGTATGTACTCTGGATCTTTAACCATTAACAATGGTTTTAAGCCAAGATGTAATCCCACGACTGGCTCATTTGGAAACTGATCGTAATAATTCTGTAAAGCCTCTGTAAACCTTTCCTGTTTTCGCGCCACGCTCATAAAATTACCGAAAGGCGATATTAATGCAGCTCTTGGACCTTTTATTCCCTTTTTACTCCAATAATCGAATTTATATTTCGACCACAAGTGGTATAAAGTAACAAATGAGACAAATAGTGAAGTCAAGATGAACCACATGGTGTATGGATTCTGGCTACACGGCTGCAACTGATCGGATCGTAAGCATAAAATGCATTTTATACCAAATTATATTGACCTTGTGTATGATATTAGCTTACCTCACACAGAGACGTTGTTGTGCGTTTCTTTTTACCAGAAACAAACCAGCCAAGTGCGAGTTGGACTCGCGCACCGAGGCTCCCGAACAAACCTCATGTGCAAAATTTAAATGATCCTATGTCAACGGGAAGTTTCCTATAGGGTTGGAAGAACTATTTTTTTAACCCAAAAATATAAAGCATAAAAACAAAAAGATCTACAATATTTAAAGATTCTGATAAGAATTTACAATACTTTACGTTTAAAATATAAATCAGTAATCAGTAATCATAATCAATAAAGTAATAATGTATAACTCAGGGAAAATACAGCAGCAGGCTTTGAGCACAGTGTACTTATGTCGTACTACCAGCTCAAATTTATTTTTGTCAATTTTATAATGCAGACAGAGGTAAATATTCACACAAATGTTGTGAATATTAAATTTTGTAAATATTGTAAAAAAATACAATGTCAATTCTCCTTTGGAAACTAAGGTCCTAATTTCAGACATTTGCCGAACGCACAGACTGCTTATCAAATAAAGTGCCGCTTTACGTCAGGGATTTTAAGCACCTGACGTATAAGTTTGAGTTATCGCCAGTGCATCCGGGCCAAAGTCAATGCTGGCGACCAGTCAGTATGGCAGTTAAGTAACTTAACGCGCATACTGTTGCAGTCTACATAAGCAGCATTTCGCGCTTATGGCCTCTATTTGTATCGCGGATATAAACGAAGGTATTAAAAATTCATCAGGCAAAGTGCATAGCGGTGTTTCCGAAGTCATGCAGCAGTAGAAAGGTTATTTATTTTTGTGTACGTACCAGAGATGAGTAATTTATCTCAGCATTCATGTTCCAACGGGGTGATGAAAAACATCGTGAGAAAAAAACTTCATCTCACTATAGATGCGGCGACGACGACGACGACGACGGCGCGGCGGTCAGCTTAAAGTGGACGCAACTGTGCCTCTCTCTGCCACCCTGTATGGGAAAAGGCGTGACGCTATGTTCTGTAGGTAGGTACCTCAAAGGTGCCCCTGCAAGAAACGTGTTTTCTTTGTACTTTTGCTTGTACGATGATGATTGTCACACTTGACCATTTTAAGGTTTCCGTAACTAAAGGGTAAAACGGGACCCTATTACTAAGACTTCGCTGTCCGTCCGTCTGTCTATCTGTCTGTCCGTCTGTCACCCAGGCTGTATCTCATGAACCGTGATAGTTAGATAGTTGAAATTTTCACAGATGATGTATTTATGTTGTTGCTATAACAATAAATACTAAAAAACAGAATAAAATAAATATGTATTTAAGGGGGCTCCCATACAACAGACATTTTTTTTTGCTGTTTTTATAGATAATGGTACGGAACCCTTCGTGCGCGATTCTGACTCACACATGGCAATTAATTTTTTTTTTATTAAAAAAGATTAATTAATTATCTAATAAAAAAAACATTTTGGAGAAAAATAAATATTATTTGTTTGCTTCTGGTCTATCGACAGGTAGTCTGTAGCTCAGCTCAGACCAAACTGAAAATAGCGAAATGTAACAGATTGAAAATTTATTTTGACAGCCTTTCTTATATGTTTGAGTACCCAAGTTAAAATAAAACGGTTATTTTTAAAAACCGCTCGTTACTTCTAGTGATTTGGAAAATATCTACAGGTGAATGGTTTTTCCAATAAACCTATGATGAAACCCTTCCATAAGAAACCTTTAATGCGTAATAGTATAATGAATAATTGATCATTTACTTCTTTATTTTTATGGTAACTGAGGTCTAGGCCGAATTTAGACAAGCATCGCTGAATCTAGTCCGGTGGTCGATTATGGCTATCTTATTTGTATCCCGGAAAATGCCCGATGCCACTTGGTTACTAGTAATTTCCTAGTTTCAACTGAATCCAACTGAAGCTAAATATTTGTTTATTGAAACTCAACAGCGTTTTAGACAAAACAAACAAATTATATTTGTCATCATCAGCGAAAACGATAAACAACTGTCTCATTCTTTCTGAGTTATTTCAACTTTCGGTCTAATGGTAAAAGTAAAATTAGGAAAATCAGCGGAACTAATATGGAGCTACAAAACTTGAGGATTGTGTAGGGGCAGGTCTCCCGAAAAGAGTCAAATAAATTCCTCTCATTCACCTGTGTCGCTAGGTGGGGGCGTATTAAAGGTCCCGTTTTCCAGTTATTCGTTCATAACTCGAAAACCATTGGAAATATCAACCCAATTATTCTCAATTGGTTTCCGCTAGGCGAGGACCAGCCAGCGGTTGGTCCGAGCCGAGCGGTAGCCAATACCCTAATACGAGGAATATTTGTTGTATCATAACCTCTAGGGACTTACCGAAGTCCTAAAAATCTGAAATTTTGTATGCAAGCACATGGTTACTTGTGCTATAAGACCTTGCTTTGTGCCTTTCATTATTGTAGGACAACGGAAAGTACCCTATAGGTTTTGGGTCCATTGCGATTACTATGACAATCCAACATTTTTACACCATAAAAATTACTACATTAGGTACATATTCATATGAAATTATCTCAGAAACGCTTCTAAACGCTTCTTCGACATTTTGTCAAAGAACATTTGTTGTTTGTAATTGAATTCTCTATCGATGGACATAATATCTTTTATAGGTGTACACCTAAAAGTAGTTAATACAAGTACCCCAGTAACCAAGGCACCATACAAAAATGATCGATGTTCTTTCATAATTTCATAATTTCTTTATTGCACACAATTAATTGCAATGACAAAAAGTAAATAAAAACAGTGTACAAAGGCGAGCTTATCTCTAAAAAGAGATCTCTTCCAGCAAACCAAGTTCCGATGAGAGAGTTTGATATACCAGCAAGGGTAGACCTTTGTGTACAACAATATACCTACGAGTACCTACAAAGCTAGAATAAACTAACATCCAAATACATCCTAAAATTAACTACCAAAATATTAAAGATATAATACTATTAATAAACTAATATAATATATAAAGAAATTTTTACATACACATACATACACTAATAAATACGTACAAACTAACTAACTTCTTTCGTTATTTCTTACTTTTGAGTTCATTTGAAGTCGACTTAATTTTTTTAATTATTTTTTATTTATTCTTAACACATTCAGCGTTAGTTACCTAGATGTAAATAAGTAATCGACTATAACTAACCCCTCATTAGCGTCACGTCAAAAAGTAGATACATATGTAAATATGCGCCACGCCATTTCGTATGACAAAGTGCGTGACGGTATACGGTAGATACGGTATACATGTTATGGATGGATGGCTTCGATCATATCGAAGATGGATGGATTGACAAAGATGGACAAAGACAATTAGTGAAATATTAATAATAATCGAGAATTATCACATAAATCATTTTAATTCCGATGTGTCATTAAGAATATGCTTTATGCACTTTACCGTATGTTCGGTCGTTATTGTGCACATTACCTATAGTTTTAAAGTGAGAAATGAAACAATTTTGCGCACTTTAACGGACTGAGCCAGATAATGTGCGCATTAATTACCTTGCATTATTGTGCACTCTAACTGATTTGCGCGCTCTAACGGTATCATACACATACGATATTCATGTATATTTTTTATCTGGTTTGTTTGTGTCTGTCTTTTTAGGCCCACTACTACGAAAGCGACTTCTGCTTTTTTCCAGTCAAAGGTCCGTCCAAAGTCCACGGCCCGCGATTTTCAATCTATCCACATCGAGATAAGATTCAAAACCTATGAAAAAATAGAACAATAGATTTGGGTCTTTTGGGGACGCTGGACGATTGAGGGGTTAAATCTTTAAATACTTACTCGTATTGTTGTTGCTATTACTTTTGTTATTCTCCCTTCAGCAAATTAACCCGCGGGAAATGAACGCGAATACGGCGGGCGCGAATAACGTCCAATATCGAATAACATCTGCTCCAATATACAACCGCAAAACCGTTTAATTAATTTTCACCTCCACCCTGAACATAGTTTGCTCGGGAAATTGAAACAGCGCGAGCAATGCTGTTCTAATGATGCGGTCTAGTAGTGTATACATGTGTTTGAGTCGTGAGTGCTCGCGATGCCCATATAGTCGGAGAGCTCAGGGACCAAAACTGCAACAGTTTTATAAAGGCTGATATTTTAATATTAGGTCATAAAAAGGTTGTCTAACAATAGTCTGGTCGACAGTCAGCCAGTTTTTGGGACAACTGGCGTGGAGGTGGGTCCACAGTTGTTAAAAGGTCACAGCCACTGTGGATGTGCGCAAGTATGACCATGTGTCGGAGTTACGCAGGGAGCTGAAGTGGCTACCTATCCGTCTTCGTCGGGATTTCCACACCCTCATCTGTCTCTTCAACATATTATTTAGTCCACGCTACCCTGGCTTCTTGCGAGATCGATTTGTATTTTTGTCTTCGGATAGGCCCAGGAGATCTCACACTCGGTCACTGCCATCGATATGTATGACAGTCTATGTACATATTATATTTTGTTTTTTGTTTGCATATGTATTTATTAGTAAGTAGTCTATTATTTTAATATTTATCGGTGTGCACATATGTATATGTAGGTCTACCTTTTATTAAATTATCCTCTCCATCCTAGGTTTGCTGGAAGAGATCTCTTATTAGAGATAAGCTCGCCTTTGTAGGTACCTGTTTTTCCCAATATTAAGTGTCTGTATTATGTTTTCTGTGCAATAAAGTATAAAGATTCCACAGTGGCTGTGACTTTTTAACAACTGTGGACCCACCTCCAAGCCAGTTGTCTCAAAAACTGGCTCACTGTCGACCAGACTATTGTTAGACAACCTATTTATGTATGACCTAATATTACAATATCGTATAGTAGGCACAAAAACTCGCACCGGAGATTTTAAAAAAAAAGTAAAAAGCACTAGTGCGCAATATTGTGGCCCTAAATGCCTTGCTACAAGAAGCCACTTTACGAGCAGGTGTGTTGAAAAGATTAGAGCCCTCTTTGTGGCTCAGAGTCGTTCAGAGAAGGTGCGAAATTAAAACAAGCTTATAACCTGACTAATTAAAATGAAGCCTTTGTCAAACAGAACAGCGAACCGAATGCGTGGCAAACCGTGGCGAACGCGAACCGAGGCGGAGAGGTCAAACTAGAGTACAGGGAACCGAATGCGTGCCGAATCCGAAGCGAACCGCGGAGAGCACGCCAGTCTTGTGTCTGTGGTTGGTGTCCCAACAATGTGGTGTGGATCAGGGGCCCTACCGCGCAGCCGCTGTCGGCAACGGCTTCGTGTTTGACTTGCCGTATTGTCATATTGATAAAGTTCATTCTTGCGCGTTTAAACACGATGCCGATGCCGACAGCGGCTGCGCGGTAGGGCCCCTGATCCACACCACATTGTTGGGACACCAACCACAGACACAAGACTGGCGTGCTCTCCGCGGTTCGCTTCGGATTCGGCACGCATTCGGTTCCCTGTACTCTAGTTTGACCTCTCCGCCTCGGTTCGCGTTCGCCACGGTTTGCCACGCATTCGGTTCGCTGTTCTGTTTGACAAAGGCTTGAGAGTGGGAAAAGGCGTCATAATTTTGGAGGACTTTCCCGGTTTCACTGTTGTTGCGTTTCGTATATATTTCGTATATATTTATTGCACATATCAGAAAAAAACATAAACAATACAGAAAAGGCATGAACAAAGGCAAGCTTATCTCTAAAAAGAGATTTCGAGCGTTTCAAAATGTTCTGTCTATAGAATGATGTCCCTAACATTGCCTAGTAAAAGCCCATTAATGACCCGCCGAGGGGCACAGGCCTTTAGCGGGATACCAGTAAGATTGAGCCTTATTCCACCACGCTGGGCTCAGTGCGGGTTGCTGGAGGGGTTTTTACGACTACTACACACACATGCCTACTACCGATTAGTACGGGACCTACAGTTTAACGTGTCACGTGGTACACGGAGCGCCGCCGAGACAATGATTCATCCGAAACACGGAACGTCCGATAAATGTAAGTACCTACTTAATTCAGTGTAGGGCTACATTGCACGCGGCCTGTGCACGCTCACAATCGCAATTCTAATCTAAACTGAATCAGCGAATATGGTAGGTACAAATTATCTTAAAAAAAAACGATACTTTAGTCACTGCACGATATTTTATTAAAACTTTGTGCTTACAACCAACATTTATTCTCCTTATTGACTGACAACACCTTGGTGTTACATTCAAACAATTTTATAATTTCTGTTAAAAAAACGAAATAATAATATACACTAATTCCATAAAAAATAATATCATTAATACTTCAACATGAAAACGGAAGAAAGAGTCTAGTTTTATACACTATATACTATTCACATACATAGATATTACAACAATCGCAAAAATTTCTCCAAAATTCAGACAAATCAGCAAAATTGCTTCCGAGTCTCTTAAATTATGTTGACGTCACAAATAAATAAAAGTAATAAGTTAAATTCCTATTACTGCTCTATAGGATTCGCCTTGCATTTCAACTCACGCGGGTTCGTACCTTGTCAATCCCAAGTACGTCATAAAATCCTCACGTCACTACGGCCTGTAATAATAAACGCTCTCAACTCTGAGAGACATCTCAAGCGCCAGAAAATGACTGGTTCGAAATGGTGAAATGGTCGTTGTAACCGCTGATACAACCCTCAGAGATCAGAGATTGTTATTACAGGCCTAAAAGAGCCCTTAGGGCGCCATTATACAAGGTAAATCATGTAGCATCAATATAATAGAGCCCGTACGCGCGTCGTCGACATTCAAGTGATATTTACGGATACTTAGTAAACATAAATTCATAAGTAGATTTAAATATCGTTCCAGCAGTTAGTACAGCATAACACAATCAACAATTCCATTTTCTACTTAATTAATGTGTGACAGATGGCATTATGCAATATAAGGTAGGTAGTTTCTATTTCAATATAAAAATAGTACTTTAGATGATAATGTTAGTGAAACTGCCATTTGTAGTCTAAATGAGAATTATTCAATCTTAGGCCTGTGATAAATACCACTGTCAGCTCCAATAGCTGTACCTAATACACAGTCTGCCATTTGTAGTCTAAATGAGAATTATTCAATCTTAGGCCTGTGATAAATACCACTGTCAGCTCCAAGAGCTGTACCTAATACACAGTCTGCCATTTGTAGTCTAAATGAGAATTATTCAATCTTAGGCCTGTGATAAATACCACTGTCAGCTCCAAGAGCTGTACCTAATACGCAGTCTGTCATTTTCACGTTGAACACCTGAAAATTCCAAATTCCATATGACCAAACCGACATTGTGACATAGCTTAGCTCTCAGGTTGAGAGCGTTTTAATACGACGGGCCTTACTGCTTACATTAATACTATTGGAATAGAAGAGCTACTGCTTAAATGTCTATAAATTACACTTAATGCTCAAGCATACGCCAAAGGTCTCAACTCAATAAGAGAAATCATTACATGGGGCATGTGGAAGCGGACTGAAATAAAAATGTCAGAAGACTTAATTATCATGAGTTCTATGAAATCAGAGTTTGTCGCTTCGGAAAATGCTTTTAAATCGCCGTTTTGGCTATAGTCAGCATAGTATCCAATTATTACTTACTCATCATAAGAAGGGGTAGACAGCAATATAACCCTCTGAATAGTCAAATAGAAGTTTCAATATTAGACTCACAGAGTTAAATTAGTATCATTTTTGGATTGACACCATGTCGTAGAATTGACGTTTGACGATTACTCTGCCATTTTCTTGAACCCTGGTATCGCTTGTGCACAGCGCCACCATCTTAATAATAATAAATAATAATAATCTTTATTTATTCAAAAAGAAAAAGTTTTTTTTTTTTTTACACAATTTGAGGGACTTAGCTAAAAAGTGACACCTAATAATTAGAACACCTGAGCCTGAGCTAGGTGTAAACCTGTATTTCAGGCTGCAGTGCTGCTGCTGCGATCTTATCTGTACAGAGCCACCACGAGAACAAGAGAATGAGCGGATGGCGCCACTATTTACTCCACACCGTAAAGGGAGTATAGTATAGAGATGGCACATCGTCAGAAAAAAAAGAAAAGAAAGAGATGACATAATACAAATCATTTTTGTGAAAGCGAGAAACAATAACGATCACCTGTCCGTTACCCGCGTATGCGTTTTTGTTGTTGGCCACAGTATTGTCAAATGCTTGTTTGCTCTTGTTTTGACAGATGAGTGGCAGAAAATCTCTGATTTTGAACCTTATGCTTATTGAGAACCAACTCTATGTCCATCTCAAAGGTGTACGCATGCACTCCGTCTATTCCTTTCTCTGTCTACGCTCCACACAAGCAAACTGACAGCGAAGTGACATTTTCATAGTGGCATCAGTAGTTCCGCCATGGCGATTCTCTAATCTGTAGAACGGCCAAAGCGGAAACTACTGACGCCACTTTGAAAACGTCACTTCGCTGTCAGCGGTTGTAGTGTGTGCTGTTCAGTTGGAGTAGATGGTGGCGCCATTGCTCATTTTACAGATAAGACGGTGGCACTGCAGCCTTTCAATTCGGCTAAAAGACCCTGAGAATCACCACTGATAATATTATTAGCTTATATTCATTTACAATAAGTTGGGCGATTGGAAGTTCATCTCCCTTTCTATGCCTAGACGGGACCTTGCTGGCGACGTAGGAGACCTCTTCCCTCAGCCTCCCCACGCCGTGTGAAGTTACACTACAGTAGCGCTACAGTCGCGCTGCAGCCGCGCTACATGGAGGTGGGCGACCAGAAGTTGAGTTCGCGCAGCTCGGAGGGGCGCGGGGGGCGCGCGCGGGGCGGCGCGGGGCCCAGGCGCTCCACCGACGCGGCCAGGGAGGACTCCGCCAGCGAGCCTGCGGAATCAATCAGGAAACATAAACAGTTTGCACACGAATAAATCGGTCAAGTGCGAGTCGGACTCGCACAGGTTCCGCACCATCGCACAAAAAACATGTCTTGTATGGGGACACCCTTTTTAGGGTGTCGGTAAATGGGACCCTATTACCATACCGTGGCCGCTGAGAGAATGCGATCCTGACACATGTACAAGATAGATAAAAGAGAGAGATAGAGTAAAAAGTAGCGCGGGACAGACAGGGACATACATAATACATGTGTCAGGATCGCATTCTTTCAGCGGCCACGGTATACGACTCCGCTGTCCGTCCGTCCGTCAGCACCAGAGCACGAACCGTACTAGCTAGAAAGTTGAAATTTTCATAGAATGTTGCCGCAACAACAAATATTTAGGACAGCGGAGCCTTAGTAATAGGGTCCCGTTTGGCACCCTTCGGGTACGGTACCCTAAAAAAGAGGTTATTATAAATATTTAAGGGGGCTCACATACAACAGACATGATTTTTTTGCCGTAACGCTTCGTGCGCGTGTCCGACTCGCACTTGGCCGCTTTTTTATATTTCGTTAGGTCAGTATTTGTTGCTGTAGCGGCAACAGATATACACATTCTGTGAAAATCTCAACTCTCTACCTATTACAATTCATGAGATAGACCCCGCTGACAGACAGACAGACGGATAGACAGTCAGACAGCAAATCATTTGAGGCTTAGTAATAGGGTCGCATTTAGCACCCTGCGAGTACGGAACTCTACAAAATGGCTATACAACAACAGCACAAAAAGTAACGATACATATGTATAGCTTGGCCTCGTTCCTTCGCCACCACCAAATGCAAATACTTTCTACCAGTAAAAACAGGGGGTTTCACTTCGCCGAGTATCTACGGCCGGCTATTCGCGCCAGTCGGTCTTTGTCACATGGTTGTCGCTCGGCTCTCGGTGCGCGCGCTAGCCGCTTGAAAAAAATGACGCCGAAAACAACTGAATGCGATTCGCAACCCTACGTGATCGGCATCGTGTCAGCGGTGTCTAATGGAATATGAACGCTCGTGTCATACGATAAGTTTCAATTCCGCATGCGAGCATACGCAGTAGCATAGACAAATATTTTATGCACCTAAACTTGACTTTTGTTCGGGAGTGAACTAGTATTATTAGTTATTCTGTGGTAACGAGTTAGAGTGGGGTGTCTCACCTTGTAACCTCGTCTCCACCGCGTCTTCCTCGGCCAGGGTAGACGTAGATGTCGCTAGCTCCTTCTTGAAGCCGAGCAGCGCCGCCGTCAGCCACGAGCGCGCGCCGGCCGCGTCCGACGACGGCTCGAAGGGTGATGTGAAGTATCTGGAATGAAATTAATATTATTGGCTAAAGGTTTCGGAATTTAAATGGTAGCGGATGGACTTAAACCAACTCTACCCATTCCGACTATGTCATGATGAGGCTAACACGAGGGAGCAAGCCAACGGAATAGATTTATCCTTATAACCCGCAGTTATTTCTGTGCATCCCGCACTTGACTGATCCGGTTCTTAATTCCCTGTGCTCTTCCGGCCTGTCGCAATTTTGTAAAGCACGGTGGGATGGATGTCAAATACGATCACGAATGGGTGAACGAATGAACGTTTAGGGCGTGGACAGACGATGGCGCGCCCGCGCTCTCACCGCCTTGCCATGAGCTTACATGCGATTTGTGTCTTATAGCTCATTACTAAGTCTCATATTACATCGGATGGTTTTCATCGCGCCCGCACAGAGTGCCCACACAGCTCTCTTACCGCGCCCGAAGAAGAAGAAGATCTTTCTAGAAGCGTGTACGGCGCGGCTGCTTTGTAGGCATCGACTGAACACGCCCTCAGTCGTCGCTCACCTGTTGACATTCTTCCGTCTGCTGTTGGGGCTGCCGGGCGGGCTGCGTGCCGGCGACACGGGGAGGCTCCTGCTGCCACGTTGAATAAGTGAATGAACGTTCAGTCGTCGCTCACCTGTTGACATTCTTCCGTCTGCTGTTGGGGCTGCCGGGCGGGCTGCGTGCCGACGACACGGGGAGGCTCCTGCTGCCACGTTGAATAAGTGAATGAACGTTCAGTCGTCGCTCACCTTTTGACATTCTTCCGTTTGCTGTTGAGGCTGCCGGGCGGGCTGCGTGCCGGCGACACGGGGAGGCTCCTGCTGCCACGTTGAATAAGTGAATGAACGTTCAGTCGTCGCTCACCTGTTGACATTCTTCCGTCTGCTGTTGGGGCTGCCGGGCGGGCTGCGTGCCGACGACACGGGGAGGCTCCTGCTGCCACGTTGAATAAGTGAATGAACGTTCAGTCGTCGCTCACCTGTTGACATTCTTCCGTCTGCTGTTGGGGCTGCCGGGCGGGCTGCGTGCCGACGACACGGGGAGGCTCCTGCTGCCACGTTGAATAAGTGAATGAACGTTCAGTCGTCGCTCACCTTTTGACATTCTTCCGTTTGCTGTTGAGGCTGCCGGGCGGGCTGCGTGCCGGCGACACGGGGAGGCTCCTGCTGCCACGTTGAATAAGTGAATGAACGTTCAGTCGTCGCTCACCTGTTGACATTCTTCCGTCTGCTGTTGGGGCTGCCGGGCGGGCTGTGCGCCGGCGACACGGGCAGGCTCCGGCTACCGCGGCGCGCGGGGCGGTAGTGTTGGCGCGCCTCCGCCTCGATGCCGTCTTCGGAGGGCGCGGCCACCGTGAAGCCCCGGTTGGAGGGGCGGCCGGAGGAGATCATCTGGTTCACGACCTGAAAGGGAGGTGAGAAAGGCTGTTAGTAAATGGAAAATAAAAAATAAATAAAAGAAGAACTAAAACTAACTTGGCCGTTGTTTTGCCAAGTGCCACAAGCTAGAACGTGAGTTAAAACTAAACTCGATTACACAATAACCTGCTTATTAATAAAATGTTTTACTCCAGTAAAGTTAATCCAGGAGTAACTTTACTCCCGGAGTAAAACTTTTTATCAATAAGGGGGCAAGAGGCGTTGTCGAGTACAGCGAGTGGCACTAAGTGAATCAGGCGACTTTTGGTATAATCAGTACTTTAGCTGATAGCTTGTAGAAGGAGAGGTATCTTAAACAAACACGTTGCTGCTGCAATACAAAGGAAATACGGACCAAACTAGTTATAGTTTTTAGGCGACCTTGTCGAACACACGAAGCGTCTATTCGGTCGAGGCCAGATAACCTTCGCTGCGGTGTGCACACGCTATGCCCTTGCCCTTGTAAAGGGTCTCTTGCACAAGCCTAGATAAAGGCGTACACAGGGTGTAACCAGGGGCCCTACCGCGCAGCCGCTGTCGGCATCGGCGTGGTTCACACGGCATAGTCCTGCACGTTTTTTTGCAGTATACGTCTTAACGGATAAACAGTGGCCTAGGTTCACACGACGTATACTGCAAAAAAACGTGCAGGACTATGCCGTGTGAATCCAGCCATCGGCCTCGTGTTTGACTTGCCGTACTGTCATAATGATAAAGCTCATTCTTGCGCGTTTAAACAAGATGCCGATACCGACACCGGTTGCGCGGTAGGGGGGCAGAACGGTGTAGTCATATTTTAAGGTGTTGTTAGGGACATCATTCTGAGCAACTTTCACTATGAAACCGGTTTAATCAGAGCAACTTAAATTTTCACTTCTCTATACAAATCAGCTGACCGCCCGGACCAAAATGTATAGCAATAAAAAATTAAGTTGCTCCTGATCAAATCGGTTTCATAAAGTTGCTCAGAATGGTCTCCCTAACAACCACCTAAAATATGACTACACCCTTCTGTTACACCCTGTAAATCTTGAGCAGGGAATGTAATCCCAATCTCGAAAGAAATTGAAGAGATTGAAAGACAGCATTCACCGAGGTATGCTGCGGATAATCGATGCGCGGGCGATTTGGAAAAAGCATTATCAGTCGACTGTTTATTTTATTCATTTAATCAAAATAAATATATTAAAGTCTTCACAAAATAAAAGACCCGTTTTGACAGTTCACGCCCATGAAGTTCTAACCCCTAATGCGTAGGTAATAAAAGCCAACTGTTGCGTACAAGCTGCACCTAGGAGAACCGCTTCTATTACCTACGGGCTAGGGGTTAAAACTTCATGGGCGTGAACTGTCAAAACGGGCCTTTTATTTTGTGAAGACTTTAAGCTATGTTGCTCTGTTAGTCCTCCATACATCGACTCAGAGCCTCTCTAAAGAATTTTCCTCTGAAAGTAATTATGAAGGTGAAATTCTAAGTTCCGCTGTCGGGTCATAACACAAGTGGCACTTACCTTGAGCACGGAGGTACCGCAAGCGGCGCCCTCGCCCTT
Source organism: Argyresthia albistria (assembly GCA_963457715.1). Lineage (NCBI taxonomy): Eukaryota > Metazoa > Arthropoda > Insecta > Lepidoptera > Argyresthiidae > Argyresthia > Argyresthia albistria. The sequence continues at coordinate 5,950,542 of OY735261.1, read as the reverse complement.
GAACCCGTCGTCGGTGCCGGCTGGCTTCGGCTTGGTGGACGCTGAGTTCCCTGCAACACAGACTTGTAGTTAGTCAACAGACACCGCGTCACATCTTTTCCCATACGGGGTGGCACAGGCACCACTGTGCCCACTTTCAGCCGGTGATTAAATACACAGGGGGCCAGTCCATCGCCACTGCTATGGAGTAATGAAGGTTTCCTCACGACGTTTTCCATCACCGTTAGTGTCCGTATAATGTGCTTAAGATAACTTAATTATCTCATGGTTACATGGTCAGCACCGCCATTCAAACCTGCACCTCCTGCGTGAGAGCCAAGCGTGAAATCCACTAGACCACGGAGCTCTAAAACCAGGCTCTCTCAATTATTAAACCTTGGGTATTCCAGTGGGTTCCCTGTCAGGCTAGTGATGATGATGATTCATGCAGGTTTTCCTGGGCGCAGGTTGGTTAATTCAGCCTCGACGGCTCATTGTTCAAAATAGCGGCATGTGATTGGCCGAAACTGATTTAACCAACCTGTTAACTTAATCAGCGCTCAGGAAACCGGACGTTAGTTAATTCAAAGATTTTCAGAAGGCTTTACATAAGATTACAGAACATAACGTCACGCCTTTTTGCATTCGGGGTTCTAAAACATGTGGGAGCAAATCTCTCATTGTGGAAGGTAAATATCAGTAATTAGTTAGTAATTTTTGGACACTAATTCAGAGTTAAATACGACTGTTGACCGGCCATTCCGACGATCACCACAATTTGCACTTACGTCACAGAAGAGATAATAGTACTACATACAGAACGGCCACTCCCTTCCCCGCGCGGATTCAGATACCGCACTTCACCCCGGAGTCGGGGAGCCTCTTCGGGAGACACTTTGTATAGGCGCTGAACGCACACATTCACAAACGAACGAGTTTACGCACACATTTGCACGTGTACAAATGTCATTAGGACCCGCTAGGCTATGTAGTAGTAATAGGTGATTATTTTACGAGCGTTTTATGGATTGTCCGAGGTGTGCTTACGTTTAGCCGGACATTCAATTTTACGAGCCAGCGGACTAGCCCAACAATTAGAGATTCCTCGAATACTAACCAGCAGTGTTGATCGGCGCAATCCCATGCAGCACTTCCTGGCACGGCTTAGTATGCCGCGACCAGTCCCGTTCCCTCGCGTCGTAGTTCCCCGAGCGAAGTCCCCCGCTCGCCTCCAAGTCCACCCGTGCCCCAGCCCCCTCTTGCTTGCCGAATACCGCCTCGGAGCGAGGGTACTTGATGAAGAAGAAGGAGTCTTCCGCGGAAGGTGGCGACGCTGTGAATGGCTCGAAGTCCCTGTAATGAAAGGCAATATGTGAAAAGAGTGTTGAATCGATTGAAAAGGCTGAAGGAATTAAGGTATAACTTGGTATTTAATTGGTGATCGAAGGGGCTAGAAATAGACTAGAAATAACTAGATAATTGAAACAAAAAGTAAAACTTAAAAAAACGACTTCCACGAACCCTATCTGGTTAGAAACCAATGTCAAGTGCTTTTTGAGTTTAATACAAACTGTAACCCCTATTTCCCCCCTCCCCCCCTTGGGGAATTAATTTCGTCAAATCCCTCGATTTCTCCACGATCCCATCATCAGATCCTGACCTGGTGTCAATGAGAACAATGGGAAGGTAAAGCCTTTAAAAAAAAAACAAATCCGGTCCATCCGTCTAGGCGTAATCGGTGTACATAGGTACATAAAAAAAAATATCCCGACGAATTGTACACTCCTCCTTTTGTGATTTCCTGTAGGTCTATTTGTATGTAGTACACACATACATATGCCCACGCCTTTGTCCCGAAAGAGGGGTAGGCAGAGATTAAAGATCTCTAATTGTCACGATGTTGTAAAGGACAATAAATTACGAAAAATATACAAGCGTCGCCTGCCATAGGTGGCGAAGACACAATGTCGTTAGGGGGTCAACCCATCGCCACAGCTATTGAGATAGGTATGAAGGATAGTTTTATCTAGAATGGTCGTTGGGAAAGTGACACAGTGTATTGTATATAGTTATTTTAATAGATAGGTTGGGTTTTTTTGGGTACAGATAGTTATCTGATAGTGAACACATATCCCTATCTCACTATCAGGAGTTTGTACAGATAATTTTCTTATTTTATAGCAGTAATCATCAGTCGCTCTAGTATGGCGGTCAAATGGTTCTTATGGAGACTAGCTAAGGGTTCTAAATTCTTAGTTAAGAGTGGACTATTACTTTTTTTTTAAACAAAATGCTTCCGAGATATTACAAATTTTAATTATCTACTTGAAAGATTTTTCAACAACCTACCCAAATACGGTGTTCAACTGTGTCAAAGCACCTCTTTTCCTAAACATTGTTTTATATTCACTAACCACAACTATGCTAATAGGTATACTAAAATAGACTTAATTACCAAGCCTTGTCAAAATACTGTTGACATGCACTTCACTGCACTAATTACAATTGCACACACTGGTAATGGTTTTCAGACGAAAATAGACTTATAGATACCAAACGCACGTATGAAACTAAGATAGTCAGATAATAAACTGCGACTCTATGGGGCTGCACTTGGCTTTTATATAGATCTTTGTGAAAACAAGCAAGAATACCTACAGTTTATCTTATCTCACTCGAAGCTAATGCTAAATGGTAACAGCTTCAAAATAACTATCGCATAACACGTGACGTCATAAGAACGCGCAGCCAATCAGGGATCAGCGTACGCTCACACCCGTTTTGAAAAGCGCGTGACAAATCAACAAAACAAGTTAACGACTGAGATTTCAGGCTGAGGAGGTCAAAATACTCTGGTGGATGACGTCAAAGATATCTATATTTTTCAACACCTTGCTATCGTTTTTATGCCTCTTGATTGCAACAAATAAATAGTTTGCATCACTGTGGCATGCGTTGTGATTGTGAAGTAAATAAGATAAAATTATCGATAGCTAAAGGTACTACGGAATAATTTATAATCGGTCTCTAGGATCTAAGTACAGCGCTTTATTACTTCCGGCAATATAACAAGAAAACAATATTTATTTTTAATTGTTTTCCCTGACATTGAATTTCAGCGATAAGTCACGGAAATGGTGAAATTCAGGAGGAAGGTCATTCATTACAGCAGCCGGCGATAAATACTGTACATTGTGTTCAAAGGCCGTTTTTAAGATATTAGGGGCTATTTGGAAGGTGTCAAAACCACTAAACTACAGGAACTAAAGGCATTAAACTGACAACCTTCAAATCCGAAAGCTCTGATTCCATTTTCCAAACACACCATTTTAATTAGTTTAGTTAGTATTGTTCGTGTCGCCTCCCAAATCGCAGGCATAGTTATACATTTATCTGTCACGTTACACGTAGGATTTTGACAGTTCCTAAATTTTACAATTCCTAAAAAGTATATATTTTGCCTACTCCGTACTGCTAAACTAATACCGTACCCTTAGCCTTAGAATAATCTAAGACCTATTCTAGAAAGGTCCAGTCGGATAGTACGTACGTAGTGAGTACATAATTTAGCTTGTTTGTTTCCCTCTCGTGTGTTTGTTTGCAAGCCCAGTGCCTGTTCACCTAGAATACATAATCCCATAATCCATCATGTAAACAGATTGGTACAATATTTTCAGAACACTGCGTTTCGGTCTATCAATATTTGCCTTAGAAGCAAGTTTAGGTCATTTATGGAGATTTTCTAGTCAAGGTTCTACAAACCTTAAATATATCCCGATCCTTTTAATATTGTCATTTCACCAATCCCAATCGCTCGTAAGTCGCAATCACAAAGTTGTAGTATTCCGCTACTTGTGTACTTTTGCGGTATTTCAAGGTGCGACCTCGGTCACTATTGCGTTAGATGTGTTGCAACTTTTGGTATCTTGTGCTGACGTCACGCGAGCAAGCTAGTCTATACACTCTACACTTTACTGCATAAAAAGAGATAGTGGTATTTTAGTTGCGAGCGTTTCTAGATATTAAGGCTAGGTACCTCAGTCGGTTTAATCAGTGGAACTGCTATTCCCACTGTAAAGGTTTCCCCATGTAGCATACACAATTTCCTACCCTGATCCACGCCATGTTCTACCATCACAGAAACTTGCTATTCCTACGTACACGTAAAATTGCTACTGCCCAAAAGTTTTTCTGTAAACAAGCTCAGTTACAGGAAAGTAAAGTTGCGACTAGCTCAAAAAGACTGTATTAATACAGACTTTCTGAGCTAATCCCAAACTCGCAAATTTGTAAGAATGTATGAACCGACACGCATTAGTAGTCACATTGACTATAAATACATAATGTATATGTATATTGGTTGGTGGTGGTGTTGTTTGAGTAGGTACACAAATAGGTAGAGGTATACAAACGTGTGGTAAGTCAACTAAATATTGAATGCAGTGGCAGTTGATTCATTTATTAAAATAATCAACGACATAAAACAAACAAAATGTAGTTGATTGCACAGCAAATAACAATTTACTTATTAATATTTCTATTAATTAGTTCTAATTCAAAATAAAATTTATAGTTTCAAAGCCAATTGGGGACTGGACAACTTTTCTAAACTTATTTAGCATCTCGGTAGGTTTATTACATACCTATTATAATCATCTATTTCTCATAAAGCATTCTATAATAGGAGAAATAAATATATTTTGTAAATTAATTTTAGATATTCGCGCGAGAACGGCTGGTCACGTGACTGTGACTGTGACGTAGTAACTCCCCAAGTAAATAACATACTCAGAATAATGAATATCTTTGCTGCGATAATGACATGACTTTAGCTGACAGTGACGATGATGACAGGTAAATCGCGTTCCAATACTAGTCTACAAACGTCAAAACCCCGGAACACAAAGAACAGTGCAAACAAACTGTTTTTTGTGTTCCGTGGTCAAAACCTATTACAGCGTCTAAGAGGCCATCGTTTTGTATTGCAAAAACTGACTCGGAAACGCCAGGGCCTCAAGTCCCGTACCTCTACAGCCTCCCAGTGGTGTAGCGATGGCTGTGGCAAGGCAGTGGCTGTCAAAATTTATATTCTGCAGCAATACGTATGCCGAAAACCAAAGACAAACCTATCGATCGATCGATTATAGAGGAAAAAGTGGCAAAGTAATCTGTGGTGGAGGGTGTGTTTGTGTCTGTGTGTCATTGCTAGACTTGCTAGAGCCATTCTGTTGATGTTCTATTGATATTGTTCAATGCGCATTTTTGCCATTGCGGTTGTGACGTACGCTGTTGTTTTGGAAGCCGTGACATATAATGTTGACTATTGTGGACATGGTAAAACCAGCACAACATCTCATCACCAGTTCACACAGGTAAATGTAAAGAGTAAACAGAGCAACAGGAAAATCAGGAATAATTCGCGAAATTCAAGTAACTGCCTCTGCCACTCCATATGGGAAGCGATGACGGTGTCACGTAAGATAATTTTCTCTGTTTACTTTTGTGAGCAATAAAGACATTATAATTAGGTACGAATAACTTAATTAATGGTTTATTGCAATATTTCATTCTGCACCATTATGAACCTATATTACTTTATTTGACAACAATAGTAATGACGTCAAACAGAAACCAGTCTAAATAACCAATCTATAAATACACCTCTCTGACCTACAACAATCAACATCATTACATATCAATTTGGCTTTCATCAAATAAAATCTACTGGGAATTGGGTGTAATAGCCACAATAGAATAGAGGACCGATCAGCCGCCTGTGCAGAGAGCTCCCTGCCTGTGGCATCCCACCTCATCAGTCACAATAGAATAGAGGACCGATCAGCCGCCTGTGCAGAGAGCTCCCTGCCTGTGGCATCCCACCTCATCAGTCATCATCTATCTTAAATTATCAAATCGAATATCAAGTCCGTCTAAGCTAGCCTAAATACTAACCAATCGACTGATCCACTAAATTTAACTAACAAATTAATTTTATTTTTCACTTTTTATGCACCTTACAACACCGCTCAAGTCGAATCACCGGTCAAGTGACTTATGCTATGCTAAGTGCCACTGCCACGTATGGAAAAAAAAAGTAAATTGGCGGGAAGTCCTGCGGCTCGGGTTTCCGACACCCCTTAAGAATCGGCCTGAACATTGTGTAAAAGTTTAGTTTAAGTACCTAGTTTATTTTTTGCACTAGGCGTATCACTTAAACTAAACAATGACATTCGTAAACGTTGTTGTAATCTCCATCTATATGGGCGGGCCCTGAAATGGTAACTCTTGTTTCGCGAGGTTTGGTTGGTAACTCGTAATGTCTACAGTGGTTTGGTTGGTAACTCGTAATGTCTACAGTGGAGGGTGACCGATCGTTTGGTTGGTAACTCGTAATGTCTACAGTGGAGGGTGACCGATCGTTTGGTTGGTAACTCGTAATGTCTACAGTGGAGGGTGACCGATCGTTTTCTAATAACTTTCCCAATTTAGAAAGACTGTGTTTGGGTTGACAATAGTTGACATCTCTTTTACGTACCTGACTCGAGCGCCCGCATGCGAATTTAAGCGTAGACGCAAATTATCTACGACATTTCATACGAAAATAACAATATTTTAGGGCCCTCTCCCACGGCGACTTTTTGTAGCGATGCAGTCTTGCAAGCTCTTGGTCGTATTCAATTAATAAACCGCTCTCTGCTCTGAGAGCTATATCAAGCTAGTGAAATTGACAGATTTAATTTGGCAAAACTGCCATTGTGACTTGTTAACTAATTTAGTTTTTAGCGGCAAAAATACGAGGTGGCAAAGTCGAAATTCGGAAAGAACACATCAGTAAGTAAAGTTAGCCCATTAATGTCCCCACCGAGGGGCACAGGCCTTTACCCGGATCCAAGTAAGATTGAGCCATAATTCACCACGCTGGCTCAGTGCGGGTTGGTGGAGGAGTTTTACGACTACTACATACTACTAAGTAGTGATAGTAGCCGGGACCTACAGCTTAACGTGCCATCCGAAACACGGATGTAATTTATTGCTATTATTGGGATGAAACTGTCTTTTACATAATGGAGTATTTAATAACTGGCTAAACATTGGCACAACACAATTGTCTGGGTGGGATAAGGCGTGAAACTGTGTAGATAGTTTTCACTAAGCACGACATGAACACGGCACAGTTTTGACAGGGGGCAAGCCAAACGCCCTGCATGAAGCGCTATGCTATAATCATCCAAGTGCAAGTATAAAGCTATGCAGCTGACTGTACAATGATTAGTTCCGCTCACTACTCCCAATAGAGCTAACCTTGATTGTGATTGCTGGCTCTAGTCTAGCTAGAGCAAGTCATTTATCTAAGGAAATATTTATCAGGAAGTTTAGACAGGACAGGACGCCAAATTACAACTTCCATCACAGGGTGTTAATTTCTTTAGGTTGCGTCCTGCTAGCTTCGATCATATACCATATTATATATGATCGAAGCCTGCTAGTCAAAATCTGCAAAAAGTGACGTTATACGTTTCTGTGGTCATACTCAAATTCTGTCTTTTTGGAGATGTATAGTATATGTTACCGTTAGAGTGCGTTAATCAGTTAGAATTAACTAGGTAATTCGCACATTACCTGGCAGAGTCCGGTAAAGTGCAAAAATGGTTTCATTTCTCACATTAACTAGATAATCTGCAGAATAACGACCAAGCAGATTCTTACTTGAATGAAACGTCGGAATTAAAATGATTTATGTGATAATTCTCGATTATTATTAATATTTCACTACTGTCTTTGATTAAAGTAATAAATCGCTGTTTCTGGTGCCCACGACACAGGGCATATCTGTACAAAACGCTCCGTTTTATTACATAGTTAGTCATGGTTTAGTCACCAGTCAACCACCGAACGCAGTACTGTACGTACACGTGCCGCAACAACGCAATAAAATACAGTCTAACTAAAATGAATATGTGCCTTTTATTAGAATCAGCGCAACACAGTATCCTAGTGTGGGGCCAGAAGCAATGTATGTGCCTGCATGCAAATATTTATGTTTATGTTTAATCCTTCTTAGGTCAATATTTCTACTGAAACACCTTTGGATAGGAGTCGGTTATTGTGGCTAGTTAGGTTGGAAGCAAAACCGGAGCGAGCGGAGCTGAGCGAAGCGTATGCAAATAAGTGTTTTGCTCACCGTCCTTCGCACTTAAACGGTGCACCATCCGTTAACATGGAAATTAACCAGGTAAAGTGCGAATATTAGCAATTTTAAGTAAATTCGCACTTTACCTGGTTAATGTGCACATTAATGGGTTTCGCACACTAACGGTAACATAACAATTTTGAGACAGACAATACCGAATTTTTGGACAAATTAAAAGTCATATCTCCTTCTTCTATAGATATTTTTAGTTGCTGTGATTTTGGAACAAGTGTCATTTAAATTAATATTCATGAGATCCAAACTTTGGTCGGGCCAATCAACGTCGTATATGTATAGAGTTAATATTTTAGCAGCTTAGCAACATATTACGTCCCGCCTTTTCCTTAACGTAGTGGCGGAGGCACTTGAATTTGTGGGTCAATTTGCTACAACTATACTATAACTATATGGGAAAATGCGTGACGGTATATTGTATTGTTTGGAAAATTAAACATGGTCTAAAATTTTAAGAGCGTGAAAGTCGTATATCGTTGTTGGAATAAAAAATATATAGAAACACACTCTACCCACGTATTAATCGTGAGCGAAAAAAGCTGATAAGTAAGTACGGTCCCTTGCCATAATCATTGTTGCAGGTCACTTTATCAGTAACCTGAGCTTACAAGGAGGTCTCCTCACGTCTTATCAATATGAAAACATTGAAAACGACCATGCAACAGTATAGAACTGTTACACGAGACAGCTATCGAATAAAAGTCTGGTATATTTCGATGAAGGTCAACGGTAAAAGTATTTTCGATTAAATGTTAGAAAGGTCCCTCTCGTCGACACATCTTATCTATCTATTGTTCCTCATTGTTCGTTTGTTCGACCGGTGTGCTTCTGAGAGTGAACGAATAAATAGATAACGTAGATATAAGTAAGCCATTGTCCAACTGAGCAATCGATCAATGGTGTTCAGTGAAATGAATGGAGTCGTTTATTTCAGGCTTGGCACACCTATACTAAATTAAAATTAAATTACTAAACAAATGACTTTCGAAGTCCCTCAAAGAACTCTTGAATATATGGCGAAACAGCTATGCCTCTGCTTTTCCGAATGGGAAAGGCATATCGCCATGTTTATAAAACTACGCAGATGCTGCAGCTGTATACGTCGAAGTTTGGTTTTCTACAAAGTATTCTAATCACGACGCAGAATTCAGTACAATGACACCTGACTGAATGTTTCATTGCCAAATTTTGTGAACGACAAGTAGTCTCACAGCCTCTCGGAAATTAGCATAATAATAATACAATACATGCTCTATCTACTATATCTCTCGTGCTTCTTCTATACTTCATTCTATGATATGCTGAATGGAATCTCTTTTGAGAGATATTTATTAACTAACAAAGCGTCTCTCCACTCCTAATGGGAAAACGTCGCATTTCAGAGTGGCAGAGGCACAATGGACAACGTTTCATTTTGATAAGGTACTAAAATTAGAAAACAATTTCGAGATTTAAGTATTCTAAGCTCTCAGTTTTTTTTTCAGAATTTTTAGATTAGTATTTTGAGTTAAATAAAAAAAACTGAAATTTAGTCCATTTACGATGTCAGGATTTATGGCATGTGCTCCACAGACTAGAAAGAAATAAAGACAAGAAGCCTACACAGTGTCGGCTGAAAGATTGAATATCTGAGCCTAAAACTCACGAGGAAAACAAAATACATGTTTGCTTCTCGTTTGCAGCTGTCCAAAAACAGAGCAGCATATTAATCGATGATAATGCAGTCTGATGATATGATTATAATGTTTTATTGTGTTTGTACCACCAACCGCCGAGCAAAGCTCGGTAACCAAATATTATGTTGTTATTTGCCAACGGAAAGCCGCTGGTAAATTCCACTTTATCGCGCAACATAATGACCTTATTCCGGGTATCAGGTTAGGGCAATAAAACAAATGAATGTCACTTGTAGCTGGAAGGTGCACGGAAAATTACCACCGGATGAGATCACAATGTTTACTACTGGATGGATACTATTGGGGAACATGTGACACATCGACGATCTTAGGCCCACTACTTGAAACGCGAGTCAACACTATTCTCTGATTGACTTCAACAACTTCATACAATCGAAGTAGTATTTTTGGCCGTTACAGTATTTTGAACTTTTCGCGCAATCTAAATAGGATTTGACTCCATAAATAAGAGAGTGCAATCTAGAGTCGATGGTAATACACGGTGTAAATGAATTAACGCAAAATGAGAAACTACTTTGTTAGGGACATCAAATATAATGAAGAGAATGAGAGGCACAGGCCTTTACCCGGATACGAGTAAGATTGAGCCTATTCAGTACGAAATATTTTTTACTTACAACATCGTATCACTTTGTTTAAATCACCGGTCATCTTAGATTACGCCGCCTGATCTTCTTTGTCGCCTAGTTTTTCCAGAAATTAAATATTTTGTTTAACTATTGTACCTTTTTGAATAGCTAGAGGACTGGAGGTGTTTTTAGTATTGTTTACACAAACAGTTATTAGTTTTTTTATGGTGACAATGATCTAAAGTCAAACCACTAAGTAAACATGTGATATGTTATTTTTCTTCATAAGCCATTTTTTGGTTGTTTCATAGTAAAAATGATTCGTTGATGACAATTCGTTTTGATCCATGCTAGCATCTCCCAACGTAGGTAGGTCGATTTACCTTAACCCTATAGATTTATAGGTAGATGTAAACATTGTAATTGCTCTGATCAAAAAATAATTATCCTACTTATCATTTGCATCATGTTCCGAGCAACAATCCATCCCCCGGAGCAAATGATTTCTATTATTCTATTTTACATCAATTCTTAATCAAAACTAGCACTTTGCGGCTTCCTATGGAGGCAAGCCAGAAGCCTCTCTTCGCTCGGGTTTTGAGTTTAGAATCCTTCACTTCGCTCCGGATTCAAAAATCACTTACTCCCCTGTTAAGTAATCTAATTGTATCGTTCATCTGTAGATGGTCGATATTTTCCCACACGGAAATAACACGAGTTATCACAATCGGTGATCGACAAAACAATAAGTTTCCTTCGAGTATGTAGATTGTAGGTACCTACCTAATAATAATATTATCTGGTGGTGCTTGCAAAAGCAAAAGTATCGACCTTGGAGTTCAATCACACTTACCCTTCAGAAGATTCAAGTTCTCGGGCACTCATTGCATAAATAAGAAAAGCGGGTGCGAGTCGAACTCGCTATTGAGGGTTCCGTACAAACTTAGCGAGATAATACTTTATGATATTAATTTCATATTTGATAGCTAGACACGAGCCTATTGACCCACTTGTTTCTTACTATCGTTTAGGACAATTAGCACAAAGTGATTGACTTCAAAATCGCGAACTCCCGTTTTATTGTACCTATCTGGGTCGTGGGATGTCGACGAACCCACAAACACAGACGGACGAGTAAGGGTTCATTTTGAGACGGAGAACCCTAAAACGAGTGCGATCGACGCAATAAAATCAAGATTTTATTCACAAAATAAATACGATTTCTTGCATTCACAACACCAGTTTACGCAAGCAGTGAGCGATTATGAGTCTAAGCCAAGTGGTAATACTGCAGACGTTGAAACTAATAATAATTCTATGAGCAGACATAAGAATGCAGCGCTCAGTACTGAGCTTGGGAAATTACTAGAGTCGCACATAATGGTTTGTCTCTTTGCCAAGTAACTACTAAATGATTGCAAACATTCTATAAATACCATTGCAGACTATGGGAATGATAATAACACACTCGATAATATCATATTTTGATTTCCGACTATATATAGATACTGTACACATTGATTTCATTTCATTTATAAACACAACATAGGAAAATTAAGGAATTCAGACCAAATAATTCGTGTAGTTTAAAAATTTGGCAAAGTTATTCTTTGAGGTGTCCAGTGCCTGTAAACAATGTTAAAGGATAAAAAGTTAGCGAAACGAAACGATAACTTTTTATGTATGCGATTTGACATTTGGAATCGCTACGTGACGTCACCTTAGCGAAGCCAAATGTCAAATCAAATCGGTTTCATAATGAAAGTTGCTCAGAATGATGTCCCTCACAAAGTAGTTTCTCATTTTGCGTTAATTCATTTACACCTTGTATACATTAGCGGGGCGAAGCTTACAAACCTTCGTTTCGCCGATGATATAGTCCTGTTTTCTCATTCGCCTTCTGAGCTACAGACTATGCTACAACAACTCAGCCATGCAAGCCTCGAGGTTGGACTTAGCATGAACATGTCAAAGACCAAGGTCATGTCTAACAGCAAGGAGCATACGGTGGACGTGGATGGGGTTAGAATTGCATATGGCCAAGAATACATCTATCTAGGCCAAATAGTCTCTTTCCAGGCACGACAAGACAAGGAAGTCGATAGACGCGTCGAAAACGCCTGGAAGAGCTTTTGGTCTATGAAGGAGCTCATGAAGGGACAACTTCCGTTGTCCCTGAAACGAAAGCTCATGGACATGTGCATTCTCCCCATCCTTACCTACGGAGCCCAGACTTGGTCTTTGACTGACGCGCAAAGGTTCAGACTCGGGGTTTGTCAGAGAAACATGGAGCGCAGCATTCTCGGTGTTCGGCTTTTAGACCGGATCCGGAATTCCGAGCTGCGCTCCCGGACAAAGATTATAGATGTAGCTCAGAAGGCTGCCCAATTAAAGTGGGACTGGGCCGGTCACGTTGCTCGAATGCTGCCAAATCGTTGGGCTAAGAGAACCACAGACTGGCTCCCAGTAAATGCAAAGAGAAAGCGTGGCCGACCCAGGAAGAGATGGAGTGATGAGTTGGCTCTATGGGATGAAGAGTGGAAGGAGACCGCTCAGGATCGAATGGAGTGGAAGAGGGGGAGAGAGGCCTTTGCCCAGCAGTGGGATATTACAGGCTCATAAAAAAAAAAAAACATTAGCAACAGTTTCATAAACTACTAGGTATTTTTCGTAACTTATATGCCATATATCTCTGAACGGACAACTGTGACAACAAAGCTGTCATAACGAAAGTTGTTCCTATTAAAACAACCTGTCCAACGACATACATCTTAACGCTATTGGAGCATGGTCCCAATGCACCCATTCTCCTTTTGAAAATTGGTAACACTTATTCTGTAAAGTGTCCAGATGAATATACTAAAAGTCCCCGAGTATGGGAGGTGCTCCGCACTAAATCAAAAAGACAACTAACGCCTCTAAATGTCATTATGACGTCATATTAATTGTTGATATCAACTAAAATGACGTCATTTAGACTTAGAGGCCTTAGTTGTCTTTTTAGTTTAGTGCATTATCCTTCCAAATCGCCCCCACTATATTTTACTTTATTTTAATTTTAATATACTTAATTTTAACCCTGTAATCCCTTTCATCTCGTGATTATGTTAGTTTTTTACAGTTGGTACATAGTCAGCGAAAAAAAATACTTTGAAGGCCTATAAAAATAATTTGGAGGGCGTATTTTTTTTATATTTTTTAGTCGATAATATTTGATCCTCTTTAACCCTGATCGCTATGTGCACTTTATGCAGACTCACACTGTATATTTATGTAAGCAACCTTTTAGTTTTTATTGTTGTACACATGAGTCTACCCCCGCTTGCCAGATGTTAAATTCAGTAAACCGGACTTTTCGCCCAGTTTATCCGGACATTTCAATGAAAAAGCCGGACATTCAAAAAGAAAAGCCGACTTCAATTAAATGACATCTCATGACGACAAAGGAGATCATTCACGCACGGTCCATAAAGTGCCGGCCAGAAAAAAAAGTGTACACACAAATCCTAGTTTTTTTTCACTATGACACTTAACCTGTTCGCTCCATGATTTTGTTTTTATAGGCTATTGAAATTCTATAAAAACAAATACAAAAAAAAAATATTTTCATCTCATGAACCAAAGATGTAGCTTCAAACTTCGAGCTCGAGCTCAACATGGTGAATCACTTCCCCATAAAATCCCGTAACTAATTGTATCAACGAAGTTTCATAGAGTAAGGCATTGGGAAGTGTTCCGCTATGGCTGTGTTGTTCTTGACCAAGGCCGAAGTATTTAATAAGAAACGTTTAATCAGCGCGACTCGCGCGAACCGCTCAGTGATTCATTTCGTCTTGAGAGGAAATTAAAAGCCTAGCAAAATCCGGACTGGCCGTACAGCCTGAAATTTTTCCGGACAGTCATAGAATGTGTGGAAAACGTGCACTGCCTCTGGGATAAAACAACTGAAGATGTTCCCAACCGAGGAATTTTAATAAAGCACTGCGTCACGTCCGTAGCGACGCGCGACGATTTTTTATTGATCAATTATAGCCGGATGAAGTGGAGAAGCATCATCCGGTGATCCGGCCTTCCGATATTTTTCTCATGACTGATTACGGTTTCCGACGCCGGACGAGCAGTGGAGAAAAGCCTATGTCCGGCTTTATCCGGACGTCTGGCAACGCTACCCTCGCTCAGCTATCAACCTTTGTCATCAAAACTTGGTTTGCTGGAAGAGATCTCTTTTTATAGATAAGCTCGCCATTGTACACTTTATATCATACTGTTATTTTGTTAACTTTTTTTTGTGTGCAATAAAGAAATTATGAAATACTTATCACGCATTTAGGTATGAACGAATCATGTTATCAGATGGAACAATGACTGACATAACTATTGTTTCCGTGATGTATAATGCAATGCAGGTATACCTACTTAATGGTTTTATTGTTTAGTATAGTATGAGGTATACTGTATACCATGATGTGCATTGTGTTTCGCACTAGGCTTTACTGTTTCGAAGTATCAAATTAATGATCTTTGTTTATTTTTGGCTCTCAACGATGTACAAATTGCGGATTTACTAAATCAATCTGATGTATAGAGAGGAACCATATAGTACAGGCAAGGGCAACTTAACCAGGCCCAAGATCGACTTTTGACTGACGAAGCCCTCTGCGATCGACCAAATTCAAAATTGATTTATTGAATTGATTTATTGAATTGATTGCTTGATAGTTGAAATTAACCCCTTCACTCTCAGTAGCACACCACTCGAACGAATGAATAATGGCGAACTATTGTTAAATAAGATGTGTCGGAGAACGAGTTAAACAGTGTAGACTAGAATCAGGGGCTGATCCAGGCTTTCTTATATGGGGGGGCGATTGACTAGGTTTAGACGGGGCTGGAGTTACTACCACAAGTAAACAATAATAAATTAGCAGTAAAATACATTGACAGTTTACAAAATAAAGTAACGCGCCTCGTGCCGCTTTGTCTGTCTAAAACCTGTCATAACTTTATCCAGAATAACGGAGACTTAAAGGACGACGCCCCGGAAATTTGCCATGGCTAGCAAGTCAAGTGTCAATACAATACAAGTGAATCCTATACCGACCAACTCATTTTAGGGTGTAACAGAAGGGTGTAGTCATATTTAAGGGGGTTGTTATTCAGACCATTCTGAGCAACTTTTACTATGAAACTGATTTGATCAGAGCAACTTTATTTATTATTACTCCATACACTTTTGTCCGGGCAGTCGGCTGATTTGTATAGAGAAGCGAAAATTAAAGTTGCTCTGATCAAATCGGTTCAGTGAATGATGTCCCTAACAACCCCCTAAAATATGACTACACCTTTCTGTTACACCCTGTATAAGGTGGCACAAACCGCTCCGAAAATTTCCCGTGTCTAGCAAGTTGAATAACGAGAAGAGAAAATCACAAAATAACTCATAGAAAATTTCCCATGGCTAGCAAGTTGCCCAGACTCCAATATAGAAACTCAAAAGGCGACATGAGCCACTCCGGAAAAATCACATTGTTTATGTATAATCTGTTTCTTCCGAGTATGCTGTGTAATATTATTTTTGTCCCTTGTCGCTATCGACTCAGATAGTCGCCGCGCAATCGCGGTAATGCCTGGTATAGTAGATAATTGTACATTTTATTGCACATTTAACTCAGCTTCACTTTAAATAGCTTGGGCCTTTCAAGTATACACAAATTGAGACTATTATATCATAAATTACAGTTACAGCAAATAAAAACTTAGTCAAATTATATTAAATCAAAAATAACACTCACTTGGTTGGTTTAGTCTTCATCCACACAGGTAATGACAGCCCATCTTTCAGTTCAGGGTCTGTAGCAGCCATCTCTATGACAGTTACTTCACACCAAACAAATAAACACTTCACCAAAAGTTGAATAATGAACTTATAGTCAGGAGATAATATGCAAATATGATGGCAACACTCTTTCAGATTATCAGGAGTATTGAAGCCAGTATCTTGAGCAGAACTGATAAGATTGTTTCAATCAGTGAAACAGAGAGGTGACATTGATAAAGAAAGTTAATTTAAACTTAATTATACTAAAGTAACAAAGTGGTAGTTCAGGAAACCCTTTGGGAGTTACCAGATTCCAAGCAGAGGGGGGATGAAGCCATCTGTGGACAAAAATTAATTGTGTACCTACATATTATTTCTGTCTTGTCTACTCTACGTCAGACCACTGTGGGAGAAGAGGGGCAAAGAATGTCATCCAAACTCCCACAGATTGATTATTTGATCTCATAACAAGGCAGAAAACACTTCGCATGTACCTATATTGACAGGTACTTGTTGAACGTAATTCGAAATCAATCAATCAATTTCTTAAATAATGAATTCGAAATCCAATTCCAAAACAAACAAGGAAGTAAACAACGCTATACTATCATCTAACATTCTGTCAGTTTTTGAACGACTTATTTTATTATAATTACACAGTTTGGCCTAAGTACGAAGGTATATTTTGGTACTTATCAATGTATCAGTACCCCTGCAACTCTGGATACCAAAATCCCAACTCAATTGTCGATTTGACAGGGAATAAAATAGTCATTCAAATTCAAATGCGAATCTAATCAAAGACTGTCTGGACGAGTACCTACAACATGCTGGTAATCTCTATTGATATTCCAGCAACAGGCAAAAGTATGCCATGCATGATGAATGCATGCTTTCAAGTAGGCCTACTGAACTTTATCGAAGCATAGGCTGTATTTTGAGATGAATCTAGCTAGATGAACCTACAAAACTATTGTATGATTTGGAAAATAAGGTTAAGTGTACTTACATTAATGGACGTAAATTCGGCACAGATTTGATAAATCATGTTTAGAAATAATCCAAACGAAACAGCGATCCCCACAACACGCGCAACGAATGAACGACACTACGACGACGACGCATAGTAGGGTAGGTAGGTAGGTAGGTACCTAAAACCTACTCTGTGGCACCTACCTGTCAAACAAAAAGAAAATTCTCATTCACTCACCGGACGAACTAAACAAATTTTGGAACACGGGTTGAAAAACTTTTTGAAACTCTGCTATCTCCACATTCGCGCGCGAAGCTTGCGCGAAGCCGCGAAACATGCCCCCTGTTCCGAGTCGCGCCACGGTCGATTGCAGCGTCTACGAATACGAAGACGTTCCGTCCGAGTCAGTTTTAGCGATACAAAACAATGGCGGCATCGTGGACGCTGTGATCGGTTGTGGCGTGACCCGGAACATGGGGATTGTTGCAGAAACGGAAAATAATGTATTTATATAATAAAACTTCGAAATTCATATCTTTTACGTTTTATTTATCTCTGACATTTTTAATAGACAAAACAAACCTATTGTAACCTATTTATAATCTGCAATAGGGATGAATGAACTCCCGCGTGTCACCAACTCGCCACTGTAGACACAGAAGAGATAATAGTACTCCGTACAGAACGGCCACTCCCTTCCCCACGCTCTGATTCAGATACCGCACCCCACCCCTGGCGTCAAAGGATTGGTTTAAAGAATCAATAGACAGGGCTGAACGCCGGACGAGTGACGACGCGTATACTAAGAGCTTATTACATTACGCTGTCGGCAGGGCACGATTTGTATAGATGTCTCACTCATATGGAACGACTAGAAAGAGACAGTAAGTCAGACAGGGCCCTGCCGACAGCGTAGTCTAACAGGCCTAATAATATCGCTGCATTTGCCGCGCCACCAGCCCTAGCAAAGTTTACGCACACATTTGCACGTATACAAACATCATTTGGTTATGTAGTAGTGTGATTATTTTACGAGCGTTCTATGGAGTGTCCGAGGTGTGCTGTAGCTGTAGACGTAAAATTAGCCGCGAAACTTCGGCGATTATGGCGCTGACGGCGATGTCACGGAACGCGACCCTACGCCGCGTTCCGTGACATCGACCATCGGGTAGTCTTGTGTCGGTCATGTACGAAGAACGATTAGGAAACGTTACCGTGCAATGAACGAAAAGAAACGTTTCCCTACGCTAGTCGCTAATCGGACATTCGTTCTATTAGGACATGACCGACCGAGCGAGCGCTAATCGGACATTCGTTCTATTAGGACATGCATGACCGACCCACCGACCGAGCGAGAATCTCGGTCGGTCGGTCGGTCATGTCCTAATAGAACGAATGTCCGATTAGCGACTAGCGTAGGGAAACGTTTCAGCGAGAAGGAGAATGGCGGGGCGGGCGGGAGCCATTCATTACATTACATTATTATTATACTTTAATAGAAGTGACAAGTAGTCAAGAGACTAGAATGACAGTCCTAAGCCTGTTTAGGTATGAAGGAAAATCTAATATATTTAACTTTTTATTTCTGCAATGCAAACTGACACGTACAATTGTATAAATATGTGAATACAGAGTATAATATTCCTGAAGTTTCTGCTCTGCACGACAAGAAAGGTTAGTCTAATAGCCCATTTTTTATTCATCCAATCCAACGTCCTAATAGTACCTACTAATAAAGCTGTTAGAGCTTACTGGTACACCGACTGAAATGTCCTAGTACGGAGCGCTCTCTGAGGACCGAGCAGGCATATTGTTTTATTCATAAGATCCAATGTCCTAATAGTACTAATAGAACTGTTAGAGTGTACTAGTACACTGACTGAAATGTACTAGTACGGAGCGCTCTCTCTGATGACCGAGCAGGCACAAGACTACCATCGGGGCCATAATCGATTACAGCGTCTACAATGCCATTCCGAATCAGTTTTTGACGTGACAACGATATCTCAAAATGGTTGCCATGACGTCATGAATAACATCATCAACTCCGCCATGTTGGGATATCAGTGACCATCGTCGAGAACGTGAGCACTGATAGATCGTGAGTATCGTGACAGCTGTCACTCTGGCAGCTGACAATCAAACTAAGAACAGCTACACCAGCAGACACTCCTGAAGCTCCGTAATTGTTGATTCCCTCACTTAATCACTCAATACAAAGAAAATTTAACTACTACGTCTACGACTGTCTACGACTCAAAATTCAAAAAATTAACAAAAGTTTGGTTATAATGGTTTGACATCTGTCAGTGTCGACGTCTACTGTCTCGTTTTATCGTTCCGAATGGATATCTGTCTGTGATAGACGCTGGTGGTCGTGATTTCCCATTCGGAACGGTCATGATGGTCGTGACGTCACGTGAGCGATGATAGCGCTGATCGCGGAACAGAAGGCTAGTCTGTCAAGTCCGTCAAGTCAACCGTCTGTTGTCTGTCAATGTGGTTGTCACTTTTGACCACAGAACACAATTATTTTGACTTGACCACATAATTATTATATTCAATTATATTACTCTCTATGCTTGACCAGTGTCAATGTGTCAATGGAAAATGATATCAAAATAAAAATTTAAATCACTGATTCTTGATTGTGTTTGCATTTCATTTTCTTAATTCGACAACAACAATAACAATGTCGACCGAGCAGCCGCCAGCTGGTTTGGATTGGGTGCAATTGCACAAGGAAATGGGATCGCACAACCGATCGGAATCCATGAAAGAAAAATTTGTTAGGAAGATTACAGAAAATCCATTTGTTCCTTTAGGTAAGTAGTAATTCATCAAAATTACTGAAGCACTATAAAGTAATATTATAACTGTTCTGTTTTTCACCAGAGACAGGAACATCAATCAACTTATGAATAACCCACCACGATAGAACTATTCAGTACATACGTAATTCGGTTTCCTGGCAGAGGCAATTCAATGGGGATCCACACTGCCACTGAACCTGGCCAGGCTGAACTGTCATCAACTGTCATTCCCGTACAATTGATCCGTTTTTCTGTGGTTTTTGATAAATTTTCAATAGATTTCACTAATATGCCTCTTTGTGCCGTACCAGGATGTGATAAAAATGGGGTTTATCTATTTTCCAAAAATCCCGACCTGAAAAAGCGATGGGAAAAAGCAATTCGGAGAAAAAACTTCATTGCAACCATGAACTCGAGGATAAGCAGAGACCAATAAAACTAAAATTAAACCCCTATAAAACTAAAATTAACTACAAATCTGTTCTTAGCAAAAACAAAAACAAAGTTTGACATTGACATGGCCGGACCGCTACTAGCGCCATCAACGGTTTTGTTTTGCCTGTGGATTGCCATTGTAGTGTAATAAAACCACCTTCATATTCATAACCCATGCATTATTGAATGTTACAGGATGTGTAGCAACAGCGGGTGCTTTGTCGTATGGTCTCTGGAGCTTCCGGCAAGGCAGGCGTCGGATGTCACAAAACATGATGAGAGTCAGGATTGTAGCACAAGGATTCACCATTGCAGCTTTGCTTGTCGGTGTCATGATAACTCAAAAAAAATAATAATAACTTTAGACTAATGGCAAGTAGACAACAAAAGGTATTGCTCCATTGCCATATTCTTTCACAGCCAAGAACAGCCATATAAATTTCAAATTGGCATGAGTAAAAGAATGTTGATACTTGCACCCAAGTTATAATTTATTCCTTTGTTGCTAAAACTTGCTGTTTGTTAAGTTGTAGTTTTGATCAATTTATAATTTTCGCATTGTAAATAAATGTTAAAAATAAAACAAAAAAGTAAAAACAGTGATGATTGTATTATTTATTAGCCCGGGTCTTTCAAGAGACGGATAAACTGTCAGATAACTTTTTTGACACTTTGTACGTGTGAAATGTTTAAAGCCCCAGATAACAGACAGATAAACACGATTTATTTCGCGATTTTATGTGTCACATACCGTGATTCTCTGACTACCTACCTGACGCTGGCAAAGTTGTTCTTGCAAAAGAAACAAATAAAAGTAAAGTAAATGTAGCCCATTCATTTCCCCACCGAGGGGCACAGGCCTTTACCCGGATCCGAGTAAGATTGAGTCATACTCCACCACGCTGGCTCAGTGCGGATTGGTGGAGGGGTTTTACGTCTACTACATACTACGAAGTAGTGATAGTAGCCGGGACCTACAGTTTAACGTGCCATCCGAAACACGGAGTGTCCGATAATGTACTTAAGAGCGTAGTCGGTCTGCGACAAAATTGAGAAATAGGTATTTGTACAAACTATTGCCGTCGCGTTGCGCCCAAGCGACCGCGCTATCAATGTGCGTGTGAGTAGTCTGTGTTCGTGTGCGTGCGTAGATACCACTCCCGCGCGAGTTCACGAAGGAATTAAAAAAAAAAAAAAAAGAAGTTTAGGTACCTACCTACGATCTATCTACTACTAGTTATTTTATTGTAAAGTTGTATCACAGCACAGATTGTATTCAATGGAAAATAAAGTAGGATAGCATTATGAACGGGTTTATAGCTGTCCATTGTGGTAAGAAAAAACGATCTATGTATATTTAAACCTTTTACCGACTCTGCGGGGTAATAATCTGTCACCACGAGGCTAATCAATGAATTTGTATGTAATGTATCAATGTTTCCCTACAGGGGCAGGTTATCACAGCGACTCCTTGAAGAAGGAGTACCAGAAGACTTGCAACGTGGCTTGCAGAAAAGCCAAAGAGGCTTTGCAGCAGGGCGGAAATGCCGTCGAGGCAGTGGAAAAGGCAATAATTGGTAAGCTCATTCACTAGGATCCACATTCCTTGTCGTGTTCCAAGCAAATTTTTATACAGGAAGGGGCCTTGTAGATAGGATAATACCTGCATGCATACCTGTTTCCACCCTTTATGAACCAGTGGCAAAAAATTCTACAGGTTCAGTCAACTGACAACAAATTGTATTAATTAAATGGGTTTCACATCTTTATTATTGTAACATCAGGTCCCATTACCACCTGTGGTTTATTAATCCTTGACTAGAAAGAGGGTTATTACTAAAAATACAAATTTAATTACAGAATTAGAAAATAGTTCACTCACTAATGCTGGCTATGGATCCAACCTAAGCTGGGACGGCTTAGTGGAATGTGATGCTTCCATCATGAACGGACAGACCCTGCATTTTGGTGCGTGTGGTGCAGTCTCAAATGTTTGGAATCCAATTACCTTAGCCAAACAACTCTGCATGAAACAGTGTGACAACCTTTCCCTGGGTCGAGTGCCTCCATGCATACTCACTGGACATGGAGCTAGATCTTGGGCTGAGCGGATGGGACTGAAAATTGTTGATGACCGCAAAATGGTAGCACCAAGATCATTCCGGAATTACAGGCATTGTAAAAGAAAATTGAAAAGATACTCAATGCAAAACGAGTTAGCATTCAGCCCTTTAGACACTGTTGGGGCTATATGTGTTGATTCCAATGGAGTTGTGGCATCAGGGGCTAGTTCTGGAGGAGTATCCCTCAAGCATGAAGGCAGAGTAGGTCAAGCAGCCTCTTTTGGAAGTGGAGTGTGGGCTGTCATGAGTAGAGATGGTATACAGCCTTCCATTGCTTCCTGCACTTCGGGATGTGGAGAACACCTCATAAGAACCCAGTTAGCAAAAAATACTGCTGAAAGTCTATTAGAACCGTCTCCCGTCCTGGGATTGGATCGGTGTTTTAAAGAGAATTTTCTGCAGTCTCCATTCTTGTGGGATGTTCCGGAGAGGTTGGGCGGTACATTGGCGCTGATGTTTGACCCACAAGTTGGAGAAGGCGAACTGTTGTGGGGCCATACGACAAAGACCATGTGCATAGGGTACATGGCTACTGATAGTGATAGACCTAAGGTTAGTCTACATTTCATCTATTTTTTGCAACATCTCTAAAACACTAACAACCACATAACCCTCCTTTTAGCTTCGCTGGTAGTCGGTAATTATAAATGACATCAGACATATTTATAAATTTTATAATTTTTGTCTTTTTCAGTGTACAATATCTTACCTCCCAAGTAAGGTGGAGCCTGGCAGAAAGGCAGTGGTATCAGGACATCCATTCAAGATACCCATGCAGGAGTGTCCTGTACTACAGTGGGCAGTAAAAACGGAAACCAATGGTTGTACATGAATGATCAAATGATAGATTTACTGGGTTTACTTGAATCTGTAACTATGAACAGTTGAACGAGATTTCTAAGCTTCTAAGTAAATAAGTGATGGTGGGGCTACTTGACTGAACAATGGGTCTACTGAAGTCAATCATTCAATTCATTTGGGTTAAGAATACCCACTTCACAAAGGTATGATTCCGGGACGGACCGCAGACCGCAACCGCAGGCGACACTGCGGCGCGGTGCCGCAACACCACCGTCATACAAAATGCTACGCGACTGCAGACCGCAGTGCCGCCGCGCTCGGAATCTATTTCATAGAGATGCATATAAACAAGTAGTGTCGCCTGCTGCTTTACGAACGAAAGAATAACTTTTACTCGAAAATATCTTCTACTTTTTCACAGACACCAGTGACACCTAGATCGGATCACCTCATTTTGAACTGTCATTCATTTCATTTTTCATACAACTATTGAACAGATAAATCTGACATTTTGTATGTAAACCCGTAAACCCTATTGAACAGATAAATCTGACATTTTGTATGTAAACCCTATTGAACAGATAAATCTGACATTCTGTATGTAAAATGTCAGATTTATCTGTTCAATAGGGTTTATCGAGAACAATTGAAACAGCGCCTTAACTTACTCAACCCAATACTCAATAATGATGGGTCTTCTTGTCTGAATCTGTTATGTTTTATGTATTGTTTTTTCTTACACAAGAACTCATAGGGCGAAATTTTCCCATGGCTAGCAACAAGTCGACTAACGAGAACCTTATGACAACTCAACGGGCGGCGTAAGCCGCTCCAGAAAAATCATATGGCTATGGCTAGCATATCGAATTATATTCTGTTTCTTCTGAGAATGCTGTGTAAAAGTGCACCTAAATTAAATCGAAAAATTGAGTCCAAAGAATGAAATTCATGGGCTTTCCGGAAGATAAGAACTCATAGGGCGGCGTCAGCCGCTCCGAAAAAATCACATGGCTAGAGCATTTAGAATATATTTTAGTTTCTTCCGAGTATGCCGTGTAAATGTGCACCTGAATCAAATCAAATAAATAGTTGAGTCCAAATAATGAAATTCCGGGGTGCTTTTAAAAACAAGAACTCATAGGGAGTCGTCAGCTGCCCCGAAAAATTCACATGGCGAATATATATCTGTTTCTTCTGAGTATGGTGTGTAAAAGTGCACCTGAATTAAATCGAAAATTTGAGTCAAAAGAATTAATTTCTCTATAATGAAATTGCATTTGTTTGAGTAGGTACTGTGAACGAACGGTACAGCTGTAAATATCTGACCAGTGTAGGAAGCAGGAATAATTACGCGTCGAATAAGTATGCGAATTGAACTGTCTGTGACCATTATGTGCAAAGACAAAGCTTATTTCATATGAGCTCGAACACTTTCACTCTGGTAATCATTCCTGCTTGAGCCCATGAGCCACTGTACTGTACATTCACTACCTGTGTGCCCACCAGGACATTTATACGTCCATGCTGCCCAATATGTCTTTGGACTGAAATAAATAGGTTTGATCAAATAACAAAACACCAAATAAAGTTTACGACTTTAATAGTTTATAAAACCTGTAGATTGTCATGTGCTAAAAATATAAATTCGGTGAGAGGCGATTGTTTAATACAATATTTTAAATTAATGTGTGGTAATATACTTGTTGTATAACAGGCTTGTGGCCTGTGAAGTCAAAAAAGATACTTTTTATGAACTGTCAAAACGGAACTTCTGTTCCTGTGTTCTATGAAATAACAACAGAATGACGTCATGTAAAAGTGCCATCAAATGCTGCCTTTTTTTTTTGCAGAAAATTGACTTTATATAAAATATATATGCTGGAAATATACAATTCTGAGAATGTCAAGCCATTTTGTACATAATGCTTCAACTTAAGACTTGTTCCTAGATTTATTGGATTACCTTGGCCACAAGCCTATTGTATTGTGCATTTTTGTATACCGAGTAACATAATGTTCATAGCAGAAATATGATTTTCTTCGAATACAAGATCATATAGGTACAGTTAGTTAGTACCTACTAAGGAAAATAAGCACCATAGGATTAAAATGTTAGTACCAATTATAGATGTGCCGAGCCGGCAATATTTCCATTTTTTGTGCAGCAATATTGCCCCATACAAAAATTGGCAATAGCTCTGCAAGCTCGGCACATCTATAGTACCAATACATACAATACAAATGTATAGAATGATTTTGTTCTAAGAGGCCACAGGAATGAAATTAATTAATTAATTAATTGATCTCTAGGCACTAAGAAAATATTCAATGAAATCATCAGTTCCTATATTCATTCATTTCTATTAATTACAAATAAATATGTTTAATTGATCATAATAAAACAATAATAAAGTGTTTTAAATCAGAAATGTGTAGTTTTAAACCTAAAGGCATTATTTTTTCTAACATTTTATAATTAAACTTAATCAAGCTTGTGAGCTTACTGATTTGTGTTGTCTTGTGATTAAACTGCAGTAAAATCTCGCAAGAAATTCTTAATACATGGTTT
Source organism: Argyresthia albistria (assembly GCA_963457715.1). Lineage (NCBI taxonomy): Eukaryota > Metazoa > Arthropoda > Insecta > Lepidoptera > Argyresthiidae > Argyresthia > Argyresthia albistria. Next base: position 5,924,559 of record OY735261.1, on the reverse strand, counting down.
AGTTCATATACCTATGAATGAAGTTACGAAAACCTTTAACTAAAACTACGTTAACAAAGTAAGATTGGTTGGGTTAAGTTTGGTTAGTTTATTCAAGTTATCATAACTTGAATAAACTAAAGTCAAGATATTTTTGTAATACCGACCGACCACCTTATCTTTCTTTGTCAAAAAAGAATTAATTTCGTAAAGTATTTATACCTAATAGTGTACATTTGTACTGAACTAAGTAAATAAATCATCACCAGACCATGAAATCGCGGATGATAGTCATTAGAGTCTTCACAAACTAAAAGGCCCGTTTTGACAGTTCACGCCCATGAAGTTTTAACCCCTAATGCGTAGGTAATAAAAGCCAACTGCGTACAAGCAAAGCGTACAAGTTGCACCTAGGAAAACCACTTCTATTACCCTACGCGTTAGGGGTTAAAACTTCATGGGCGTGTACTGTCAAAACGGGCCTTTTATTTTGTGAAGACTTTAGTGATTGAATTTTATCGACTAGGTATATTGTTATCGATATTATCGAACACCTAAAGTATCATCCATGGTAGCCCGTTCTGATCGTTATAGATATATTTTAGAAACATTAGAAAAATATATTTATTATTTAAAAGCGGATGGTGTCACAGAGAAGAGGCCTATACCCAGCAGTGGGTAGATGTGGGCTGATTGATGATGATGATGATTTAAAATTATTTATTTAGTACATTGTTTAGTTTAGAGGTAGGCTAAAATTATGGCTATTTGTGACCGCGAAGTTGCGGCTCGGAAATGTCGGTGGTTTCAAATTGAACCATTCTGCGAGGTTTTCAAAGCCATTGGGATCTCCTGCGGCCGGTCGCCGGCGGCGGCCTGGTATACACTGCACTTTAACACACGAATTGGTTTGGTTCACATATATTTTAACACTTTGTAATACAGTGCATTAGACAATGTTTAGGTGTTCGATAATATCGATACCAATATAGGGTGACTGCGGGGTCGTGTAGCAACAAAGTAACCTAAGATTTGCCTATTGGTTAGGAATGTTATGCTGTAGATGAGAGCTTGCTAAGTCATAATTTTTTTTGTACAAAAAATAATTAAAATGTATGGTATGTATTTTGGTTCAGGGTCAGTTGGTCACCCTACAGCCTACACACACACTCTACAAGCGCAACTGTCTTTTGACTTTGTCATAAATTGTTTATGGCCTTTGATTTTGACACTTCTTACTCCTCTGATCTAATTCGTTTATTTGAAAAAGGTTTTAACATGAATTGTAAGGTGACCAAACATTCAGAATTAATAAAGATAATTAATTTATTAAATTACTAACGTACAGTTGTGATTATTTAAATACTAGCTTAACATAGCTGAAACCGCAATCATTTACCGAGTAAGAAACAATATGTTAATAAGAGTCACGACCCAAAAGTCATCCTGTATAGTACATAAAATAGCATCCGTGATAACGTGCTCTGAACATCAGTTTAGTCACTAAAGATTAGTGTTACGTGTTTAGCAGAACTCTTATGTCAATGACGAAAATAATATAATAGTTTTGTACATTCAATGCATTATGCTTATATTATTCAAAGCAGTAAAAAAAACTGTACTTCTATGTATAGAAGCCGAAGATCCGCCTTCTATCTTCTATTGTAAAACACGAAGCCGAAGACTGCTCGTGTGCTAAATAATCTTAAAGTGCGTTTAATTACCGACGTCAGCCAAACATACTAACACGGTAACACCGCTACTATGTACGTCATATCAATTCACAAATTATTATAGTCCACACTTTCTTCTTGATTTGCAAGAACTGCTGCTGCCTTTCAATTAATATATCCTTACTTTAAATCATAGAGTAAATTATTGGCAAGGCAATGTTCAATATCACTATCAGCAATGTTCAGTGCAACAGGAGTTCATATGTTTATGTAACTTATGAGCCTCTAAAGGAAATCCTTTGGCGGAATCGATATTTCGGATGTAAAACTATCCCTAGCTACTAACTAATTATTACATAATAAAATATAGGCTTAAGCACGGCTAATGCCTTAGCTTCATTCAAAACAGTAAATAACCATTTGTCTACCACTACTTATTGTCGCGAAATTATGCTTTCGTTCATGTGAATGTCGCCCATAAGACAATCAGAATACAAGACTGAACTAAGCAAGGATCCAAGATACTTTCTAGACAAACAATAAATGCCAAATTAATACTGTCACATGGGAAATTAATTGCGACGAAGTCGTCAGACAAATTGTATGAAAATCTTAAAATACCTTAATTTCTTTCCATCTCATGTTGATATCATTCGTATAGCCTAGATTTAGTTAGTTTATTGCTTATATACCTACGTGAATTTAGAGATCCTTCGTAGAAAAGAATCTTAACGCAAGGCTTCAAATCACTTCACATCACTTTCGCAACATCCATTCTTACATTAGTCGCACAGTAATGTTACAAAATACAAATTATGTACACAGCAAAGGCAAATTCGTAATTATAGTATATCATATTTAAGGTGCATAATAGAGCTTGGCGGACGGTGAAAGGATTACCCTAAAAGCCATTCTACACGGTGTATTTGAACGACTATTGTGAGGCAATATTCTTAACAATTCACTCTAGGTCTCAAAACGGAAAGTCCGTATTTGTATTCGTATTTTAGTAATACAGTTGTTCAGAATAATGCCCCCAATTACATGATAAATTCCAAATACTTTGCATTATGTGACGAATATTAAAACATGTTTTCATTCATTCACCACGTCATTCGTTCATTCGCGCCGCCATTTGCAATCTGCCGGCTCAAACGCACCCGTACTCGTACCAGATGGCGTTGTCTTTCGCGCTGTCCTTGTCGCGGCGGCGCTCCGCGTCGTCGTCGGCGGCGGCGGCGGTGGGGCGCTCCGGGAGGCTCTGGCAGGCGCCCTCGCCGATCACCGTCGATATCCTGCGAGTAAGAATTGTCAATATTATGAAGTAACGAGTCCGATTGACTTGAGTCATCAAGGCAGATGACAAAGGGCTTATAGTCTATTCGTGATAAGAATGCAGTAAAGTCATCACTGTCCGGCGGCCTAGCCACGCCCCGTAACCAATCAAATCGTTTCCAATTATCAAGCCAAGTTCACAGTGACCAGTTGAAAGCAAACTTTCGAACGCGAAGGTTGTGTCCTGTCCTGTAAGTGTGTTAACACATTTAAATTTAAATTTCACTGCATTGTTATCAAGAATAGACTGTAGAATGCTGAAATTTAGGGGTCAAAAGACCTTTTGAGTATGTCTTTTTGTATGGCCAGTTTACCTAGTAACGCATACACTTGTAGTACCTATTTATACATCCGTCTATTAGCATCTGTCTTGTCAAACTTGTAATTGCCGTTCTACACTCTCGCCGAGTGGTCTCGTGATGTCTCGGGCGAGAGCTCTCGCCCGAGAGGCCTGCCAAAAGAGGTACCCTCTACACTCTCACCGCTTCTAGTGCAATGCTCTCGGGCTCCTCGCGAGACTTGCCGAGACCCTTTGACTCGGGCCCAAAAACCGCCGCCGGAGCGAGAGCAGGCGAGACATCACGAGAGACCCCGAGCGCGGCGAGAGGTACCCTCTACATTCTCCGTCTCGGCATGTCTCGTGTTGTCTCGGCGAGAGTGTAAAACGGCCATTATAGTGTTTAGCTAATATGAGGATTCATCTCTGCGAGAAAAAGGCGTGAGAATATTTGTGTAACTAACACGAAGTATATTCGCGAGCTTTCACTTTCATTCTTAACAAAGTTTCGCCTGGAAAGATTTCATCGTTCACTCATTCACCTGAGCAACATCAGTGTTTGTCTCAAAATTCGAATTGGATTAAAGACCCGCAGGAGCAATGAAGCGAGTACCTGTTGTACACCAGGTAGGTGGGGTGGGGCGCGTCCGGCGCGGGCGCAGGCGCGGGCGCGGGCGCGGGCGGCTCCGTGTCGTCCGCCACGTACACAGTGCGCCGGGAGCCCGCCGTGCCGAACACCGGCGACGGGGGGGACGCTGGGGACAGATGGAGAAACATTATGCCGGCGCCCTGTTATTTATTTATTTATCAAAGCCTACAGCACAATTCAAAATAATATAAGCAGAGAACTTAGACTAGACATAGGCCAATTAAAAGGCTTCTATTTTGTAGGCCAAACATATGGTAGTGAACTTAAACAAAGAAAGAAAAATAAAAAGGGAGTAATTTATAAGTACCGGGTACAAAGTTTATATGGGGGTGGGGTGGGAATCTGTATAGGGGTGTGTTTGTGTGTGTATAATGTCAATGTGTGTGTGTATGATGTCAATGTGTGTGTATAATGTCAATGTGTGTGTATGTGTATGATGTCAATGTGTGAGTGATAGATACAAAAATATAGTCGCGACTGTAAAATGAGAGAGAAATCTTAGCAACATCTATTTTTGCTGAGCTTTTTTACAGAGTTCTTTGAGCTGGAGCAATAAGTGCCCCCTGAACTGGCCGCGTGACAGCTGGAAGATGTCCAGGTCTGCGAAGTGAGTGTTACAAGTTCCTGGGAGGCGGCAGCTGGGAGAATTGGCCGCTGAATTTATTTGTAAGCAGCACCTATAAACCCTATTAAATCAATATACTTCACAGACAATTGTACTTTTGTTTATGAATAAATACTATTTGAACTATTTCCAAGCCTATATGGAATTCAGTTATAGCAGTGGAGGAGGTAAGGCTCATTTACACAGACAACGCAATGATTTAGCATACTTAATTCCATATAGGATTGGAAATATGAAGAAGAAAAGTAAAAAAAAACCTTTACAAGTCACTCAACTCACGCTATAACGTCCACGGTACTCACACTCATGTTATTTCATTATGTACCTAAAGTATGTTTAAAAATAAATGATACTCGAAATAGATAAACAATCACAATAACGCGCGTCGATTGACATGTCACAAGAATGCAAAAATATCTCTATATTTATAAGAAGTAGCGCGGCAAAACAATAGCGATCCAAATCTCCTTCATGCTCATAAGTGTGACCGCGCACGAGAGCGAGAGATAGACAGAGAGTAGTTCAGTATATCCTATATATCTTAGCGTCATCTCGTGGTATTTGAAATTTTTCGATGGTGCTGCACTAAGGAATAATGGCCTCGAACTAAAGAAGCTTCCGTCTCAGTTTACGCCGGTATCATATTTTGTTCTAGGTGGTCTATCTGTATTAGTATATTATAAGTATCTGTGCTATTACGGTTCGTGAGATATAGCCGGCTGACGGACAGACGGACAGCGGAGGCTCAGTAACAGGGTCCCATTTGGCGCCCGTCCGGTGCGGAACCTAATAGAAGAAGTAGAAGCTTGACCTACCGGCGTTGGGCGCCGGCCCGTCCTGCCCTTGGTAGCTGGCGCGGTGCGCGGGCGGCGCGGGAGGCGCGTGGCGGCGCCGGCGCAGCGAAGCGCGCATGAGGGCGTCGTCACCGCCGCCGCCGCCGCTGTGCGCAGACGCGGTCGACAGCCGCCGCACGAAGCTGCTCTCCACGTTCAGTCTGGCGGACATTTTTTAAATTTACATACAGGTACATTGCTTATGGCACCACACTAGTTTACCGTGTCGTGGGAACAACAAAAATGTGCGTGCAACTGTGCCTCTTTCGCCCCGTTTTACAAAATGCGTGACATTGTTATTGTATTGTTCTTTTTATTATGCACGCGTCTTTATCTAAACGATGTTTATAGAATAATATAGTGTGTTACATAAAGTTACCTTGAAGAGTTCAGGCTGGGTATCGACCCAGAGATGTCCATTTCAGGTTTCTTCAGTTTATCCTCAAACCGTCGACTGAAGCTCGAGTCGGAGCTATGTCGCGGCGACTCCACGCTCGGGTTCGAAGAGCCCTGGTCCTGGTCCGAATTCTTCGACATCTTATCCAAATCCTGACTACCAGGGTCCGATTCTCCGGAATCGGAAGCGGCGAGCGTCGATTGCGATTTGGATCGATTGCTGTCTTCGATTCGTTTGTTGTTTCTCGAGGGCACTTTGTTTATCAAATCGGTTCCCGCTTTTCGGACGCGTTTTACGAACGACGCACCGAAGCCTCTTCTTTTCGTCGTGCAGTTATCCAGTTTTTTGTAATGCTCCATGATCTTTTCCTCCAATTTTTCCTTTTGCCGACAGAGGGCATTCACTTTGTCCGCAAACATTTTCTCCTCTTCGTGATAATGTTGCTTGTCTTTCAGCGAGTGAGCTAGCAATTCGTGGTACTGGGTCAGTAGTTGAGACACATGGTCCATGAGAGACCGCCGGTCTGTGTCGAGACTCTTGTTCATTTGTACCAGCATTTCACAGTGTTGGTTGGTTTTGTTGATCTCTAGTTCCATGCTTGTTATAACTTCTGCTTTAGTATTGATATCGCCGGACAACTCAGTATTCCGAAGCTTCAGTTGCGTCACCTCCGTTCGGATACTTCTGTATTCTTCCTGCATGTTACGATATTCGTTTTTGAGTCTATCGCTGGCTGTAAATAGGTTCCTAAAGTCGTCTTTTAATTTGGAATGTTCTGCTCTTAAATTGGTTAAGTTTCTGGATTCTACTTTGAGAGTTTCTCTTTCTATTTCAAACTCGGCAAGTTTATTTTCGTTGGTCGATAGTTTTTCTTTCAGTTCTCTGATTTCCACCTTGAGATCTCGGATGGTAGCTTTCACTGGTTCTCGTTCGCTTAGTAGCATCTCATACTCCATATTCAGTTGCTCGTGTAGGGTCTGCAAGGCTACTTGATCCCGCATTAAGTTGTCTTGTTTATCTTTGAGTACTTCTAATTGTTTTGCTATCTCTTCTTTTTCCGCTGCCAGTTGGCTGTTGGCTAGTTGCAAAGTCATTTGCTGTGAGATCAAGGAACCATTTTGTGAGTTGAGTGTAGCAATGTTGACTTGAAGCTTAGCGTTCTCGGCTTGGCAGTTTTCTAGGGAGACCTGGACAGCTGCTAAATCTGATGTCAGTTGTTCGATTTGTGGATTGATTAAGCTTTCGTCGAAATCTGGTTGAGGTTTATCATCACAGTTGCAGGGCACCAGTCGGTTCAAGTTGGCTTTAGCGGCAATCTCTGATATCAGTCCTTCGTGATCCGTATTAGTTATAATCCTTTCTAACAGATCTTCGACGTTGATATCTTTGTTCACCATCTCGGTCACACTGATTCCTAACTTTTCCAGGCAGTTTCTCACTTTATCGAAATGAACTTTCTCTGAAATCAGGTCTTTTTGTAATGTCTGTATCGTTTCTGAGTCCATTTTCTTCTGCGATTTCAACTCTTGTGCTTTTTGTTCGAAGTCCTGTAGTTTGCTGACATGGTTGTAAGTGCTCTCGAGTTCTTTCGCCAGCCTTTCTATTTCTCTTCGTTTTAGTTCTATTTCAGTCGTCACTTTGTCCAGTAAAACGTCTTTTTCTTCCACCGACTCCCTGAGTTTATTCACTTCTCTTTGTAGGTTGTGAGTTTCCTTCTCACTGTATGTCAATTTGGTCTTTAGTTCCTCAGTTTGTATGATAAGTCCTGTTACTTTATCTGCTTCCGGTTTTATCACGTTCAGTTCTTTCGTTCTAGCATCTAGTGACTTCTCTAGATCGTCGGCTCTTCTTTGTATGGAGTCACATAGCATCTGTATTCTCTGTTTATCTTTGGTTAGTGATTCTAGGTGCTTCTCAAAGTCTTGCAACTTGTTCTTTTCTGATTCTCTGTCAACTGATTGTCTGTCTATGAACGCTTTCTTTCCATCTAACAAATCTTGCAGTTTCCTATTCTCTTCCAGAGCGTTTCTGAATACATCTTCTAGCTCCCCGTTTTGTTGTAAGAGTCTTGTGCAGTTGTCGTTTTGTTGGTCACACTTTAGAGTTAGTCGTTTCTTTTCCTTTTCAAGTTCGAGTATTTTGTCGCTGCTTTCCAGTAGTGACTGCTCTTTCAGATTGTCAATAGTCGTTAACAGTTTCTTGTTTTCCAGCTCTAGTTTCAGTGCCCTGGCTTGTGCGTTGCTGGTGAGTTGTTCCGAAAGGCTATTCTCTCCCGATTCGAGGGTACTTTCACATTCGTTGTCGGTGTCGAGTGCGCTGTTGTTGCTCTCACTGAGCACAGATCTCGTGACATACTGTAGGTGGTTGTTTTCTTCGATCAACTCTTGGATTTTCTGCTGGTCAGCATCTCTTTCCTGGAAAGTGAAAAAGTTCACATCAGGTTTTTTAACGCGTTTTTTTTTAAATAGCCTCTATGGTGTCTCACTGCTGGGCAAAGGCCACATATTAATTATCAAGAATTAATTTGTGCAGGTATCCATAAATTTGTTAGTTTTATGCTATGATTTACGAATGGATGAAATCTCTGCAATCCTTACCAGCGCGCTATCATTAGCCTCTCTCTTCAGCTGGATGACGGCCGCCTCCAGCGCCAGGCACTGCTCCGCGCGCCTCCTCGCCCGCTGCAGCTGCTCCTCGAGCGCGTCCCGCGTCTCCAGCAGCGCCTTGTTGTCCTCGCGCAGCTCCGCGACGCGACTCTTGTAGTACTCCGAGTCGGAGAGCCGGTCGCGGTACCGCTGGATCTCCTGCTCTAATCTGTTGACGAGGATATTCTATAAGTATACTAGCTGCCCGTTGCGCGACTTTGCGCGTTCTAGGTATTCTCATACTTCCCGGCCACAAAAAGATTCGGTCATCATTTTGAAAATCCATATCGACCCGTGTTGGGCATAATACGCATTACGCTCCGATATAACGAAACTCTTTGCTTACAAACTGTTTGGGTCGCAACGCACAGCTGTCAAACATAAGTTCCGGTTCCGCGAGTTCCGCTTCCAACAAAGAGGTTGAACGAAGTAGTTTGAGTGATGTTAGATATATGGCTACCAACGCCATCTAGCGAAAGTGAACTTCAAATACAAAAATTATTTAGATTTTTTGGCTTTTTCTCTACGTTCACCCATATTTTATTTTTACGTACACCTCCTCCGGGCTGACACAAATAAAACCCAATGGGCATTATACATATTGGTTAGGCCAATTCACAGGAAAAGGAAGACGAACGCACAACATTTCATTTTTATAAGTTTAGCTTTAAGTATATCCATAATTCTGGTATAGGTACCGCCATCCACGATGACGCGGACGTACGGTCGCCTGCGTCTAAAAGTATACGGGCAGGTCATATTAACGAGTGAATCCCGCTTACACTGCTTGTATACTTTTACGCGCAGGCGACCGTACCTATTTGCATCTTTGTCTTTCAGCAGAGTGCCTCGATGAAAAAGAAAGATGCAAATAGCTACGTCACCCGTCGTCGTGGATGGCGGCACCTATATCTAATCTATGTTCGTATTTGTATGTAGTTTATTTTTTTATTTTTTTTTATTTACTTATTTATTTGATGTTGTACACTTGGATCTTCTTATTGTTGATTTATTTCTCCTTTCCATTCTGGGTTTGCTGAAACAAAACCCGTGATAGAGATAAGCTCGCCCTTGTACATGTTATTTCCATTTTTAGTTGTCATATGAATTGATTTGTGTGCATTAAAGTACCTATATTGATTGATATTAATTTCATTGGTCAGTTTGCCGGGGAATGCCTAACATAGTTTTAGTAGTTCTGGAATTCGTAACAGTCACCGGTAGCTTGCCACGCAGTAGTCGAGTGTGACAGTCACCGGTAGTAGCTTGCCACGCAGTAGTCGAGTGTGACATATCTTGTTACGTTAAACATACAAATTGAAAGAACCTCGACATCACCACCATGAAACCCAATGTTCTTGTGGAGGCTTTTTCATGTACAAAGAAGCAAGCCTCACGTGCAATTAATCGCAAATGTTTGTTTCACGGAAGCGTGGTAGGTATCATCCTATTCCCGCCCCTTTGTGAGTCACCCCCTGTTTGGATTCCTGGACATTCTGGGATCAAGGGAAATGAGATTGCAGACCAACTTGCAAAACAATCAGGGGATGCTGACAGGTCCCACTACTCGCATCAAGCATATGATTTAATACACCTCTCAAAAGTGCATCTACGATCATCTTGGAATTCTTTGTGGAGTCAATCTGGTACAGTTAAGGGGATCGCGTACGCCTGTATTCAACCGACCATTCCATCCAAACCTTGGTTCTTTCGTTATAAAAAAGTTTCTCGCAACATAATATCTGTATTGTGCAGACTTCGCATTGGCCACTGTTGCTCGCCAGTGTTTCTGAACAAAATCGGGATCCTGGACAGTTCCCTGTGCGAATGCGGCCTGGAGGACGGCTCTCTGGAGCACATTTTTTTTTTTTGCCCTAATAACCCTTCGCCCCCTTCCCCCAATTTGTATGAATATGCTTCAAAATTTAACATCCCTCTCCCTACTAATTTTCGCGGCTTCCTGGCTTACCTTCTCCGTGAACCGGAACTCATTGAAATTATGATGAAGTTCATTCGTGTCAATAATGTGAAACTCTAGTATCTTTCGCCTTCGCTATCATAGAATATACGCAAGTATATATTTCCCTAAACCTGTTAACCTCGCGGCTTGTCTGACCCATGTCAAGCCTTACACCTGACACTGGCAGAATTTGTCGATAGGCAACAAAGTGCCATAAACTAAAATAGAATAGAATAGAATAGAGTCACCCCCTCCTCCCAAACTGGCCCCCGATTCTCACGCTATAGAGATCATCTCCCTAGTCGAGATATCAGTTTTGATACCGCCTGAATCCGTCGAAAACGAATTCGATCCATGTTTATTTCGATCGAAAACAGGTCGAGATATCTCGGTTGGTCGTAAGGCTGGCCGTGAGATAGCTTTTTCTAGTTTTTAATAGAGATTTCGGTATCCCAAAATCGATATTTCTACCATGGACATGATCTCGCTAGCGCGAGAATAGCCCCCTGCTGTGTTTCAAGATATCCCTTATCCCCCGGACTTGACTCGCTCCCGTTATTTCCTTGTCCACTCACTCTCACACTCCTGACTATCAGCGCGCAGCTCGTGCAGTCCCCCCTCTTTCCGCACTGAGCCAGCGTGGTGGATTATGGCTCAGTGAGCACCCACCTGTCGCAGCGGTCCGCCTTCTCTCTCAGCGCGTCCAGCTCGTCGCGGAAGGATGCGGCGCGCCTTGCCTCGGAGAACCATTCCTGGCTGTCGGCGCGCAGCTTGTGAAGCTGCAGCTTCGTGTGCTCCAACTCCTCGCGGCATTCCGAGAGATGCTCCGACTTCTCCTCGCTGGGGTAGGGGCATTTGTAACGTTATTGTTATTACTATTTATAACGAGCTTACGATATCCTACTACTGGGCAACGGTCTCCCTTCAAAGGCCCGTCTAGAGTGAGGAGCTTGCACGGCGCCGGCGGCGGGCGCGTAATATCAAACAGGAAACCGCCGCGCCGCGTGCGCCCGTACTGAACTAACAAGGCGGGTGATGCTAAAGTGCGGCCCGCCGCCGACGCCGCGCCCGCCTCATGCCTAAGTCACCGCGCGTACCCTCTCTGGACGAGGCCAAAGAATCATTCGAACAAATTGATGATTGAAATAAAAACACATCCCAGTTCATTGAGTCCATAAACTCGCCATACGAAATTTCAAACTTTAGAGATATTTTTGACCCACTTAGGGTCCAATAATAATAAATTCTTAAATTATGCCTACACCATAAAAGGAAGCTACCCTCCAAATTTCAGCTTTCTAGCTTTAGCCGTTTGATGACTCTCAGCCAGTCAGGACTTGTTCTTTTTATAATATTCATGATGATGATTACGAGCCTACTATATCCTACTGCTAGGCAACAACCTCCACTTCATAACCCATAGACACAACTCATCACTCCATATCTTCATAATCATAATCATAATCATAATCTTCCAGGGTCAGCCACGCTTTCTGGCTCCCAGATGCTCTCTTGGCTCAACAGTTTGGATGCATTAGTTAGAGCAACGTGGCCGGCATAGTCCCAATTCAGTAAAGCAGCCTTTTGAGCTACGCTGATAATTTGGGTCAATTGTCAACTGTATTTGATACTTCTTCTTCTTGTTATCTGATGGTTGAATGATTGTCAGCGAGCAACTCACAGCTCCTGCCTCTGTTTCCGCAGCCGCGCCTTCCAGTCCGCCAGCTCCACGGCCAGGTGTTGGCTCTCACCGTTGCTCTGACTGACATTCTGCGTAGACCTGCAACCAAGCAAGAGGATACAATCACTATCATGAGCTCAGTTCTAGCACCGGAATCAGTAGCTTTATAATACTCATCAGTATTTATTCGCAATACCATTCAAACTGAGAAGTCGGCCAATCACTTCGCTAGAAAAGACTAAAAACGCAGTAAAAACTCGTACTGTACCAGATTAGCAACTACCTCTGACCTCTGCTAGATGCCTCTACATCCAGTCTTTATATAGTTTTAATTTGATCATTTCTTTTTACTCCCAGATATTTATTTTTGCAGTCATAGTGAAAATTGCTATTTATCCGCAGGAAATATTAGTAAGCTATCCGATGACATAAGGTCTTCTTATACTCTATCCATGCTTAGAAAAAACTTGACGGCTAAGATAAAACTTCATAAAATCCACTTTTCAAACACTAGGGATGTTACCAAAACCATCGGAAAGAATCGAAATTGTTTATTCAGTTGAACTAACAGAAGAGATGTCACCATCACCACTGCTATCCGCACTTAGGGATATAATTAGTTCATTTTCAACTATAATATTGTCTATTCTAATGTCTCTTTGCAAATCTTGTAAAATTATTCTCGATTCACAAATGTTTAAAGGGTGTATCGATTCTTTTGATTAATCGATTTTTATGAGCAATACCCCCTCACTACCAGGCTGAGATTGACATCTGTCAAGTTGCCTGTTATATTAGATACACTATAGTGGTGAAAATGATTAAATAGACAGGAGAGGAGTATGGAGAGCTATAACCTCCAACTTCCAGCAATGGAGAGATACTATAAGGACACTGCTACAAGGCCTCCTACTCCATCTGGTGCAGGAGTTAGGATGGCTGAATTAGACATGCAGGCGCCGCAGGGGAAATGCACAAAAGCCCCGCTCAAGTGGGCCCGACAGGTGGCGCACCATAACCCCCTGAAGAATAAGAAGACAAAACACTGACCTGCTCTTGCCCTTCTCTAGGTCTTGGCAAGGAAGAGACGAAAAGACGCGCTGGCAGAAGGTGGAAGTCGTGACCAGCGTAGAACAGCAGCTAGGCGAAGTACATAGCTGACTGCCAACCTTCAGCAACGGAAAGACAAGGACACTGACCTGCTCTTGCCTTTCTCCTGGTCCTCGCCCAGCCCCTCGCTCAGCGCCAGCGACGTCCAGCTCTGCAGGTAATGGTCGCGCTCCTTAGCCAGCCGCCGCATGTGGTTGAACATCGCCGGTGATTGGAACAAGTCTACGGCGTCCGGGGTGAGGACCACCGTCTGGTTGTCCGTCACCTGTTGGGATAACATCATCATTATATCAGCCCGTATCATCCCACTGTTGGGCGTAGGCCTCTCTCAAAGCACGCCACTCGCATGGTCAGATGACACTGTCAAGGTGGCTGGTAGACAGTGGAGCAGAATGGCGGGGGACAGATGCGAGTGGCGTGCTTTGGGAGAGGCCTAATAATAATTAATTAATCAGCTCCGTGGTCTACTGGTATGAGGGTTGCTTCTCATGCGGGAGATGCGGGCTCGAATCTGATGTACCATTGAGATATAAGTAATTTATTTGAAGAACAATAAACGGATGTTCTAACGGTGACGGAAAACATCGTAAGGAAATCCTCATGTATCGCAAAATCGACAATTGAATATCTGGCCACAAGCGGGCATAATAGGCTTGTGGCCTGTCAAGTCAAAATAGATACTTTTTATGAACTGTCAAAACGGAACTTTTGTTCCTGAGTTCTATGAAATAACAACAGAATGACGTCATGTAAAAGTGCCATCAAATGCTGTCTTTTTTTTGCACAAAATTGACTTTATAAAATATATCTGCTGGAAATATAGAATTCTGAGAATGTCAAGCCATTTTGTACATAATGCTTCAACTTAAGACTCGTTCCTAGATTTATTGGATTAGAGCTCGTCTAAGCTGAAATGACGCGCCCTACTCCTTAGTTTCGTATTTACTTGTCATACAAAACCAAGGAGAGGGGCGCGTCATTTCAGCTTAGACGAACTCTACCTTGGCCACAAGCCTATGTGCCACTGCCGTCCCGTGCGGGAAAAGGCGAGACGCAATGCCATGTTGATTGTCATAATCATAATACATTTAACACATTGACTTAATCATTTTCTATATTTATCTAAAGGCATTGCTTCTGGACCCACCTACGATACCGTATCGTCTGAACCAGAAACTTCGACGTCCCGGGATTCGAACCCGAGACTTCTCGATTGAGAGGCAGAGTCCCGAACCACAACACGATCTTTCTTTACCATTACCTTTTGGTAGTTAATCAATTTTCCCATCGACACGGGCGCACGCCTTTACTAGCAGTTGAGTAGGATGAGCTTTACTCGACTCAATGCGGATTGACCGACGCTGATGACGAGGGAATCTGGGCCCGTATTCTACTGTACACAAGCATACCACAAGCCTGGCACAAACTTGAATACGACGCATTTGGTATTCTACTAAATCTCACAAGCGCCAGCGAGACGCCGGCGGGCGCCAGCGGACAGTAGAATACGAAGTAGGCTGGCGTCACGCCGGGCGTCTCGCTGGCGCTTGTGAGATTTAGTAGAATACCAAATGCGTCGTATTCAAGTTTGTGCCAGGCTTGTGGTATGCTTGTGTACAGTAGAATTCGGGCCCTGGTCAGCAGGCAGCGACCCGACTGTTAGAAGTTATCAAGCTGCCCTTTTAGTGCCTCAGACACAGCTTTACGAATAGCGATAGCAGCCGGTACCTAAACCGAGGCAAAACTCTACATTATTCAGTCATTGCGATCCACTAAGGATATATATAAATAAGTACCATCGTAATATATTCATCAGATAAATTAATTAGGGTGCTGAGCTGCCAACTCGGAAATTATCAGCAAAAGTATTAAAACGTTCAAGGTTGAGAAATTGAGCGCACTTCAAAAGGTCATGTTTGGGTTACACAATATCAAACAATAACAGGGCCGTGTTGCCCAAATCTGTGATGAAAACTCGCACTTTAGTGCTAGCTGAGTGAATATTTTAGAATGGTTTTAACAAGATCTTACAGTAGGGCACACCGACCCTAACGCTCTGGCTGAATCTTACTCAAATTCGAGCAAAGCCCTTCTTTGGGGACGTATTTGTGATATTTAATCACCATTTAATTTACTGGGAGACAGTTGTCCATTCTCAAAATAAAATAATATGATTAGTAGAGTGTATTTTGAACATTCTTATTAGTGTTTTCCCAGTAAAACTTTCTTGTGCGTAAACCTGCTTACGATATAAAGATTAACACATTGAGAGGTCAATTTCCCTTGTAATTTAAAGATTCTCACAGCGATAGTAAAAGGCACAATGTAATTGAGAAAAAGTAAAAACGGTTTTATGTTAAAAGCTTGTTTTTACACAATCAGACTTTTTAATATATTCCGTACCTTATCTTGAACTTTTAAAACTGACTTTATTCGAATTTCCCTTAGTTTTGAAAGGATGTGACCAAGGTTATTCGTTAGACGTGGTCTGAATTGTAAACCGATTGAATATGTTTTATCTTCATATCGGCGGCGATCGATGGGAAAGGAGAAAGAAATAACCGGCCAAGTTCGAGTCGGACTCGCGCACGAAGGGTTCCGTACCATTATCTATAAATAAACCGCAAAAACAAACACGTCAGTTGTATGGGAGCCCCCCATAATATAAAATTTATTTTGTTTTTTCGTATTTGTTGTTATAGCGGCAACAGAAATACATCATCTGTGAAAATTTCAACTGTCTAGCTACCACGGTTCATGAGATACAGCCTGGTGACAGACAGACGGACAGCGAAGTCTCAGTAATAGGGTCTCGTTTGGCACCCTTCGGGTACGGAACCCTAGCAAGAAGTCAAGGCACGCAAAATGGAGTTTTGAATAACTGACTAAACGTAGGCGCAACTGTGCCTCTGCCACGGCGCATTGGAAAAGGCGTGACGTGACACCATGTATGTGCTAAGCTTACTGTTTGTAGAAGTAACAAGACAAAAGGTTATCATATCATCATAACTAGCTCAGGGCCAAGAGATCAAGGGCCTTGATGACACACAATTCGTAATTTATGAATGTAATATACCGATATTTACAAATTGCACTCTGATTGCTTGCTCAAAGATATGCAGATTAATCAAATATGTTGCATTTGCATAACTTGCATAATCACTGACCTACAGTCGGGTCATTCAGGGCTTGAACGCAGGGGAGTGGGAGGGAGGCCTGACCTGACCAGAGAACTAGTTTTGAAAAAATAAACGGTCAAGTGCGAGTAGGACTCGCGCACCGAGGGTTCCGATCACACTTGGAGAGCGTAACACGTGTAATTAGGTTTCCACGTAAAAAAAACTAAAGTTTGATGTCATCCATGTAAACCAAATTAAATATTTTTGTAGAAAAACAGAATTTGCAGTTTTCAGATTTTTCCCTTTACTTGTGCTATAAGACCTTGCATTATGCCAAATTTCATGATTGTAGGCCTACGGGAAGTACCCAATAGGTTTTTGGTTCATTGCGATTATTATCAAAATCCAACAATTTTACAACAGTCGTAGTCGATGCGTCCACGCCACGCGTTCTTGATATGAAGGTCTTGCTTGATACACCGACGGACGGACAGGCGAACAACAAAGTGATCCTATAAGGGTTCCTTTTTTTCCTTTTAAGGATCGGAACCCTTAAAACGAAACACAATCTTATAGCCATTTCCCACACGGGTTATGGGCCTATTAGACTACGCTGTCAGCAGGGCCCTGTCTGACTCACTGTCTCCTTCTAGTCGTTCCATCATGAGTGAGACGTCTATACAAACCCTGCCGACAGCGTAATGTAATAAGCTCTGTAGCAGAAACACCGTATAGCCCAAATGTTTGGGCGGTCATGGGATACTCCAGTTTGAGGGACGGGGCTGGATCATCGCCGTAACTCTTGTCTGTTTTGAATAACTGCATCGAAAACGTTAGCGCGTTCAACTGTCAGTGTCTCCTATGAAATAAGATATATATAAAGATCATATCATCTAGTCCTAACACTGACACCAAATCACGCAAAATGGAGTAACGTACAACTGGCTGAATATGTACGCAACTATGCCTGCTACCCCGAATATGTCCGCAACTATGCCTGCTACCCCGAATATGTACGCAACTATGCCTGCTACCCCGAATATGTCCGCAACTATGCCTGCTACCCCGAATATGTACGCAACTATGCCTGCTACCCCGAATAGGAAAAGGAGTGACACTTTTCGTTTGTTTGGTAGATACGAGACACGTTTATGTAGATAGTAAGAAGCCGGGTCGCGAGTTGGTTACAAATAAACACAAGTAGCCTCAAGAAGTTTTGTTTACGGATGACTGCCCTCCCAAGTAGTCGTCACATAAAAGTACACGTACTGAGCATCAGTGACTCAGCCAAGGTGAACTGGCTTGTCTCAAAATAATTCGTAAAGACACTTCTTTTAAGGTGCTTTGCATGTAATTGATATGGGCATCAGGGCACAGTGTATAATCTGCTCAAATTCAAAACAAATTGAAGTATTTAAAGCTTGTTGGTTTGCAATGAGCAGTGAGTAGTCTGAACATGTATTGAATGTCCATAGGAGCTGCTAAAATAAAACTGGCTAAGCCAAGAATAAATAATAATATACAAATAGGATACAGAATGATTTTTGCTATCCTATAATATCCTTGGAGGGCTTGAGACATCAAAGTAGGTACTAAAAATGTATCATGTTTTGTTGTTTTGTCCAGCAATAATAATAATCAATTGTTTATTTTCAGGCTTCTGGGGCCAAATACAAATTAGAATTAAATTACATTAAAATTCAAAATTAGTTTAAACACTTACAAATGGACAGCATAAAAGGGACACCATAAAAGACAAAAACAGCAAATATAAATACTTTTTTCAAGAGAAACTATTGTACATTCAAAACATCATGGACACTTGGACAGCTAGTTACCGTCCACTGCTATCAAAGCAGCGCCCATAGAGCATGCTGAGTGCCGGGAGATGCGTGTCCTTCTCTCTCTCGCGTCGTGACCCGCGAGGTGCACAAATTCAGAAATAAACTTATCCATACCTGTTTAATACATTCCACGATGTTATGCTGAAGTTCCACATCCAGCTCCTTAATCCGTGTGATGAAGAGCTCCTTATTAGGACACTGCACGGCTGCACCCAGCAACAGGAGAATTAACAGCTTCATATTCTCCAGACCTTCCCGAGATGTTGGTGCCTTTCCCAGGCATATACACTCTGGGACTACTAACAAAGTCATTCCCAACTCTTCTTCAAATAATGCTTTGACATTTTTCACTATTGCATCAAAGTTCTTGACTCTGCCAAGGAGTAGGGCTTGGTCTTCGAGCCCAGCTAGCTTGGTGATGTGGAAGGAAGGCTCCGGGTCAATCTGGAGGTAGACCTGGTGGAGGATGTCTCCGTCGAATAAGGAAGCATATTCGGATATGCTGTCTGGGTTTGGGAGACATGATTTTAGCTGAAACAAAATAAACCTATATTTGTAGATATTCTAATAACCTATATTTATTTAGATTTTAGCACTTTCCTCCAAGACTTTCCTTTCCTTTACCATATTCCCATAAGATGATGGGAACATACCCCATACTATAACTCCTGGAATATAACTTGGGCAGCATTTGCTGTGTGTCTCACTCTCTCACAAAGTCTGTCTTTGTGAGAGAGCAAGACACACCCAGCAAACACTGGCCAAGTTACAGTCCAGGAGTTATATTATACTTGACCCCCATTTCTTGCTATTTTTGATTCCCCTGCAAGACCACTGTAGTATGAGACAAGACTGGTATTTTGTAGTAGCATGGTATTTTGAAGAACCCCTTCCCCCAAAACTGGTCACATAGTATGGGTATGTTCCCCAACATGTGTGATAGGGTTCACATTTGTCTTCGTCTGTGCCTGTACCACCTCATCTAAGAGAGGAGAGTAAATCACCCTCTCAATATATAAATCAAGGAAGATTTCTCTTAGAAAACTGATTAGAAACCAAAGTTGTTTACCACAACACTACAAACAATGCCTAGAAGTAACCTCGGGAACTGAACTGCTTTAGGAATCTAGCACAATAGGAACAACTATTGTTAACTGCTGATGCTATATGTGGGAATGCAATATGAAGTTGTTTTATGTAATTAATGGCCTGCAGTGGAGCATTAATTTATAATATCAATATTTTTGAATAAATTTGCAATTATTACACAAATAATACTAGAATAGAGCCTTATTGTACATGCAGTTCTTTGTATGTGCAGTTCTTTCATATCATCTACGTCTCCTACCCAACATGGTTAGTTGGAAGAAATCTCTTATTAGAGATATGCTTGCCTTTGTACATCTTTTTTCTATAGCTATCTGTATGTCATGTCAGTACAATATAGAAATCACAGAAATTTAGAAATTAAAATTAAAGAAATGTTGATTCGATGTCTTTGAGACATGAAAACTGTGTAAAAAGGACAGATTTTTATGACTTATGCATAGAGAAACAGCAACATTCTAGCTAATCTAGGCAATCTAAACAAAAGATGAAATTACCAAAACCTCCACAAGATTTGTTTAGGGAAAATAATCTGCTGACGAAAGCACCATCAAGAGACAATATCAAATTCATTGAGGAAGTAATCTGAACACAAGTAAAACATGTTTTGGTGACAAATCTGCGGTCGTATCCGTTAAGAAATACCAATGTCCAGTGAACTGTGACTCGAAGGTACAACTTTTTGCTCATGCTATTAGCAGCAGGTTTCGTATGCTGCTGACTTGGGACAGTTTCGCCGCGGAGACAGTAATAATTATAGGCTTGAAGCAAATAAAAACAAAACCTTTATTATGAAATGAATGCTCACTCACCCACGAAAGTAAGGGGCCGCTCAAGAAGTCATCAATTTCAGTTCCTGACGCGGCCATTCTCACTATTTGTTAGGACAAAAGGAACCTATTCCTCCGCGTCTGCTCGCAACGCATGGTATTGAAATAAAAATCAAAGTTAACCCCAGTTGAAAATCTTCTCAACATCTGATTGATAAAAATACAATTAAATCGACGACCACAACAGCAGCGTTCGCTTGCTTTTTGTAATTTTTGACAAATTACATGTATGAAGTTAGCCGGAAACTCGTGTTTTCGTCAAGAAAAAAATATGTTTGATTGTGCCTAGCTTCACACTTCATTCACCTCAAAAATCGAACACGATTCACGATCGATTCGATTGATCGTTTCTACTTGTAGGTACCCATAATTTTGAAACGCCGCTGTATTTTCTTCTTTTTTTTTTTTTTTGACAGCTTCTGTCTGTGTTTGTTTTTCTTTTCTTTGTCATCGTACCGTACGTAATCATTCGATGATTTGATTTCCAAGTTTTTGGATTTTTGAGGTTTTCCGCTGCTTGGGATTTATAATATTCGTAACTCCTTATTTGGAGGCCAAAAATTGCGTCTAAGATCTTCAACTATGCTTTCCTCTTTGTAATGTTCACAAAGGCACCCAAAGTAAAATTTCAAGATCATGAACTCGACGACTATGTTCTTGAAGTAAGTAAACTAAAAATTGCATAAATAGTACTAATATTGCACCTACTAGGTACCCCACCAAGTTAACTCTGCACCTCGCTGCGGCGCTACAGATGTGCCGTTGCCGGCAGAATTGCCATTTGTGGGATTATAATATACTTATGGGTACCTATATAAAATTCCCCATACATTATATGGCAATATTGAGACAAATTGCAATATTGCCGACAACGGCATCACAGAGAAAGTAATCACTACGGCACATCAGCGGCGCCCTACCCGCGAGGTGCAGAGAGTTAACTTGAAAAGATCAAAGTTAGTACTCATTTTATTTGTTTATAACCTTCCAGAATTCTGTTCTCAAGAGCAAACTGCAGAGTAAGATTGATGCCTTGGCCATCATGAGCCAAGAGTTAGATAAATGCGGCATGGAGCGAGACAGGTACCGGGTGGTAGTTCAGCAACTCAAGTGTACCAAGAAGGCTCCGTACCAGAGCCAGGAGAACATCGACATATATAAGTTTTTGCCAACTTCGCTTAGTGGCGGAGATCTCTTGGCTAATACCAGGGAAGAGAACAATGTTTTGAAACTTGAGGTGAAACAATAATTACTACTACAAATATCATACTGCACATGCTTACACAAGTTTTGACAACCATGTATTGCCATTATAACATCCTGTAATATCATTAACCGGCTGGCTGCAGCCATTTTTTTTATTTTTTTTGTAAAAAAAAAAAAATACATTAAAATTAGTTTGACAGTGGGTACCAACGTCAAAAATTAGACATTCATTGACGTCTTGGTACCCACTGTCAAAATAATTTTAATGTCATTTTTTTTTTTTTATAATTTTAATGTCAATATTGTTCCAAGGACTGGATTGTCCTTACGCTACCCAGCGTGTTAACTATTATCCACCAAATATTACCTATTTTCTCATCAAAAACAGCAACTAAAAATCCTTAGAATTTTTCTTTTACACCAACCAATTCCTGCACCTAGAGTAGGAAGCCTGTATGTTCAAAGCCACTAAATATTACCATTCACTAGGTGGAGTCCCTCCGAGGGCGGCTGGACGAGACGACCGGAGATATCGCAGCGCTTCGCAAGCAGCTGCAGCAGTACGATAACTGCAAGTGTGGAGTCCGGTGCCCCATGAATGGGTACTCCAACAAGGATTATGAGAATTTGGTGCTGGAGTTGGAGAAGATACATACGAAGGTAAACAACAGCATAGATGTTTTTAACCGACTTCACAAAATGAGGTGTACAATTTTTCGGGATATTTTTTATATATTTTTTTGTACACCGAGTATGCCTAGACAGATGAACCGATTTGGAAAATTATTTTTTGTTCGAAAGGGTTTACCTTCCCATTGGTCCCATTGACACCAGGTCAGGATCTGGTGATGGGATCCTGGAGAAATTGAGGGAACTCTTCAAATAATATAGGCATACCTATAGTGATTTCTGTGTTTATCATAATAACTCGTGCAAATGCACATGGTAAGCATAATATTGTGATGCGGAACTGATGATGAAGACCACACATGGTCACCAGAACTGCTCAATACTAGGTACAAATACAATCTACTATGCGTGGCTGACGGGCAACGCATAGCCTAAACCGGTGGACCTAGAGCCATGAAACTTTGTACAGGGGTTCCTTATGTAGCGTGGGGTACCACTAAGATGGGATTTGACGAAATTAATTCCCCAAGGGGGGAATAGGGGGTTACAGTTTGTATTAAACTCAAAAAGCACTTGACATTGGTTTCTAATCAAATAAGGTTTGTGGAAGTCGGTTTTTTTAAAGTTTAACTTTTTGTTTCAATTATCCAGTACCAACAGCTCCAGCTGGACTACCGGGCGACTCTGGACGACAGGGAGGAGCTGTGTGCCGACCGCGAGTACTACAAGGGAAAGGTGCAGCGGCTGAACCAACAGATCAGCTACGTGCTGTCCAACAGAAATATGTAAGTCCTTTTATTCACACACTGTACCAAAAATACGCGACCGAGGTTCCGCGGCAGGTTTTTCTTTCCGACGTAAACACACCCTCTATCTATCAAAATCTACTACACCCATTGAAAAGTTGAATTGAATAGTTAGATGACAAAACTGCGTGGTATTTACCATCTCGGCGCACGGCGCCGAAATCCAAAGACGGGCGATGGACTGAATCAGTACGTCTCTCTTCGGTGTATTTTCTTAGACTTGAGTAGAAATAAAAATGTATTTTTTAAGGCCCTCACATATTTTGAAAGAGGTACGGGGGAGTTTCTTGCCCTTCTTTGCTTCATCCCTAAGCCAGCCCGCATCAAAGAAAGGCAAGAAACTCCCCCGTACAAACCTCCTATACAAGTGTCATCTGTCAGGGGTAAAGCGGACGGCGACCCGCCCAGGCCGACGATAGACCTGGACAGTCTGATGACGGAAAACAGGGACCTGCACGAGAGACTGTCGCAGCTGCAGGTCGAGAAGGAGATCGTCAAGCGGACGCTCACCAAGTACAAGGTGAACAGACACAACATAACATATATGTACAATGCCGGCACCATATCGTAGAATTGGCCATATTATCATGAAATGGCCAACCGTGGAGTACCATGAAATGATGAAATCTTTTAGGCCAAATACTGGTAGCTTAAGCGAAGACTAAAGGGGGCGAGCGCAGCGAAGCCCCCAAATAGTCTTCGTGTTAGTTTGACATTTATAACACAAAAAATAGTGTTGATTTAAAATGATTTGTTTTCATTCCCGACATCGTTCCCGGGACCAGCACTTCGGTCTACATGAATGAGCGACTCACCAAGTCGAACAGAGCTCTTTTTCGACTTGCCAGAGAACGTGCAGCCCAACATAAGTTTCGCTACTGCTGGACAAGAGATGGCTGCATTTACGTTCGGAAAACTGAAAAAATGTCAGCTATTCCAATCCGAAGTGAGGAAGATCTCACACAGAAAATTGGCATCTACACGGCACCCCCGTCGGCAACACTCAACCAGCAATAATTATCCATATTTAAAAATACCTTATAACTTCATATTATTTATATTACCGTATTTATATTTCAATCATAAGATCGCACTATATAACATAATTTTAAACAGCAGGAATACCACACACATAAACAAAATCAACCACCTCATGAATAATATTAATAATCAACATTTGCATCAAACAGTAGAGCTCATCCATACGTATCGATTAATCTCAAGCTCATCAAGCATGGCAGCACATCTAAAATCAAAAAACTATTTAACAAATTTTTCACCCAATAACTATAGGCCTAAATAATATTGAGAAAGATATAGAATCTCTAGAGATTCCCTGCCATAGCCTAGATGAGATTGAGACTGCCAGTACTCTACTGAACTTATATAACTTTAAAATACTTAACTTTAATATAAGAAGTATAAATAGAAACTTTGACCACTTTATAGTTAATCTCAAAAGACTCAACTCCACCTGCGATGCTATTATTCTCACAGAGTGTTTTATTAATGAGTCGTCGTTAGTCCCGAATATCCCAGGTTACAACACTTACCAAACAAATAAGGTTATAAATAAAAACAGCGGTGTGGTAGCATTTGTCAGAGATACCTGGAGTGCCACTGTCTCCGAACTTAACTTTGGTGAGGCTGATGGCCTCTTAATTAACATTCCTAATACCATAATAATTTTAGGTATTTATCGTTCACCATCTTTTGATAACACAGACTGTTTTCTCTTTGAACTTGCAAGTCAACTAGACCTAATCAAAAATAAGCGCGTCATAATTGCGGGCGATATCAATATTAACATTTTGCCAACAGATGAAAGATTGCCATTGCAGAGAATTAAATACTTAGATCTAAATGC
Organism: Argyresthia albistria; assembly: GCA_963457715.1. Classification (NCBI taxonomy): domain Eukaryota; kingdom Metazoa; phylum Arthropoda; class Insecta; order Lepidoptera; family Argyresthiidae; genus Argyresthia; species Argyresthia albistria. The sequence continues at coordinate 5,899,986 of OY735261.1, read as the reverse complement.
TGAACATAGTCTCCTGCCCGCAATCACCAAACCAACTAGAGGAAGAAGCTGTCTTGACCATATTTTTGTTCGATCACAATCTTCTGTAATAGGTATTGTCTGTGAGACAGATGTGACGGACCACTCTTTTACTCTGGCCGGAATAATGCTAAATAAACCTAAAACTCAACGTCTTTACTCGTATCCGACTTAAGAGAGATTTTAATGGCATTACACTAGACCTAGCGGATCAAAACTGGAGAGACGTTACAGACAATGAAGATGTAAATGAGGCTGTGAAAATTTTCACAAAAAAACTATCGACCATAGTTGACAAACATACAGCTATAGTTAAAACAAGCCGATCTTGCTATAACCTTAGACCCTGGATCACTAATGGTCTAATGCGTTGTATAAAACACCGCGATCGTTTACACATTGAGGCAAGAAAAAATCCTAATGACGTAGTTAGACAACTTATCTATAAACGATATCGAAACTTTTGCAATGATCTTCTGCGCAAAATAAAGACCGAGTACGAAAATCGAGAACTACAAGACAGCCAGGGTAATCCTAAGAAGTTATGGAAAGTAGTCAAGGAAATCTGCAACATCTCCAAAAGTAGCAACGATCCCATAGATCTCCTTAACATCCCAGGGTCGAAGAACCAAAAGCAGTCATTAGATCTGTGCAATGACTTTTTTGCGACAGTCGGACAAAATTTGGCGAAAACCATACTCTTAAACACAAAATCTAGTGAAGCGGAATTAGCAACATCAATAAAACCTAAACAAAACCCGTTGAACTCTTTTTACATGGAGCCGACAGATACCAGGGAAGTCGATACGCTTATTATTAATCTGCAGAATGACAAGGCCCCCGGCAATGATGGTCTGAATAACTCATTGATAAAAGAAATTAGACACACAATAATTGAACCACTTACAGCAATATTTAATAAAAGCCTATCGACAGGAATCTTTCCTGATGAATGGAAAATGGCATCGGTTTGTCCGATACACAAGGGTGGCCTAAAGAACACACCTGATAATTATCGCCCCATCTCCCTGCTCGGGGCATTCTCTAAGCTACTGGAAAAGTTAGTGAATCGTCGTTTAGTTAAATATCTTGAGACCAAAGGTTTGCTTTCAGAGAGGCAATTCGGCTTCAGACAAGGCAAGTCAACTGAAGATGCGGTATCTTTGTTGACCACTATAATCTCGTCACAGCTCGACAGGCAGCTCAGCAGCATAGGGGTTTTCTTAGACTTAGCCAAAGCCTTTGACACTGTCTCCGTTCCCATACTCCTAAGTAAGCTGGAACTATTAGGAATCCGAGGCTTGGCCTTGGACTGGTTGCAAAGCTATTTATCGGGTCGGAGGCAGTGTGTAAGGATTGGACATCAAAAAAGTGACAGCAAAACACTGAGTTTCGGAGTGCCGCAGGGCAGTATACTTGGACCAACTCTCTTTATCCTGTACATTAATGATATACATAGTTTGCTGCTAAAAAACGCTGAAATAATTTGCTATGCTGACGATACTGCAATAATTTTCCATGGAAACAGCTGGAATGATGCTTTCTCTAGCGCTGAATATGGAATGACGGTTGTAGCCAATTGGTTGAAAAATAATCTTCTGACACTAAACACAAGCAAAACAAAATTTTTATGTTTTCATAAAACTGCAGCATCGGCTCCTCCACCCCAGACTGTCATCACTATACACTCATGTAACAGTGATGTTACTTGTAGCTGCGACACAATCACCAAAACACATGAGATAAAATACCTCGGCGTCATCGTTGATGAAAAATTAAATTTTAAAACCCACATCGAGAAACTATCAGGTCGAATCCGCAGAGTAGTGCACATCATGCGACAACTTCGTAACTCAGCAACTATGGACACAATGAAAACTGTATACTTTGCTCTCTGCCAATCACAACTTATATACTGCATCTCATGCTGGGGCAGTGCAGCAAAGACAGCGATAATAAAGGTGGAAAGAGCTCAACGGTCCGTTCTCAAAACTATGATGAGCAAGCCTTATAAATTCCCAACCGACACTCTATACAAAGAAGCTAAAGTGCTCAGCGTTCGTAAACTTTTTATCCTCAGAGTAACCCTAACAACGCATAAAATGACTGTAAACTCGGATAATTATTCGCAGTTGCTGAAAAACCGAGTGTTTAGAATTCCAACTCCTCGTGCTAGAACCGCTTTTGCCAGTCGATTTAGCCCATACATTAACGCACATGTTTACAATCAAATAGTAAAGTCTTGCGAAATAAAAAACATGTCTCTCAATGAAACCAAAAAAGCTTTACAGAGATGGCTGGAGACAATCTCATATGACAAAACTGAGCTTCTACTTGCCAATATTACCTGATATTTGTGTGGTATAAATACAAATGATAAAATTACGATGTATAAATACATACCTATTTACTTTATATATAATGTAACTGCTAATATTAAAACTTAAATTTACTACCTATTTCATATTTTACCAAATTATTTATTACTATTTTCTCTTTTATGACGTGCAAATGGCGCGTGACGTACCAATCAACTGTAAATCGTGTAATTTGATTCCCACGACACAGGCTTGTCTAGTGTGGGAGTCACCGGCAACTCATTGTATGTTTTTCGTATTGATAAATAAATATTTTTTCATTTTCATTTTCATTTTCATTAATAACCGGCCAAGCACGCCTCGGACTCGCGCACGAAGGGTTCCGTACCATTATCTATAAAAATCCGAAAAAAAAAAACATGTTAGCCTAAATATTAATTTAATTTAAATTTAATTAGGTATTTATTTTTTAAGTAAATAATATACTCACTATATTGTGAACATTTTAAGCGTCTACCTGCTACCATTATCAATATCGAGCAAAACTGAGCAAAAAAAATAGGAGCCCCCCCTTAATATTAAATTTCTTTTGTTTTTTAGTGTGTGTTGTTATACCGGCAACAGAAATACATCATCTGTGAAAATTCCAACTGTCTAGCTACCACGGTTCATGAGATACAGCCTGGTGACAGACAGACAGACAGACAGACAGACAGACAGACAGACAGCGAAGTCTCAGTAATAGGGTCCCGTTTGGCACCCTTCGGGTACGGAACCCTAATAAAACCGCCATTTCAAGATATGGCCAGGGCATATCATGAAATGGCCGATGTGGCGCCGCCGATACCTTACCTACCATTGCTTCTGGCCCGCTAGGATACTGTGTCGTGGGAATGAGAATCAGTGACGTCACAAACATTTAAACATCAAAGACCTGGGGTTTTGTTTTTCTTCAGCTGGGATTCGAACCATGAACCACTTGCTTGGGAAGCACGGCCTCAGTCGCAACAAAGAGGTCATCAACAACAACACTCTAGACATTCCTCGATGCCTTTCGTAGCTACTGGCTCGTCCAACGTCCACAGTAAACCCAGATATTTTGTTCAGTTTTTTTCATAGGTTTTGAACTATGTGGGTAGGTTGAAATTCGTGGGCAGTGGCTTCGGCTAATCACCGGCGGAGCGTCGGCATAGGGGTGCTTGTCAAATGTGTGAGTGATTAAATTGTTGCCTCACAAACAACGTCGCGGGCCTGCTAACCCGCTTTCAGAAACTCACGACACGAGGACGAAATAAATAACCATGTTGTAAAACTGTTTGTTTCCAGACCCTGCTGGGGAATCGAAGTAAAGGCGACTCTCTGGACTTGAAGAAAGGATTCATTGATGTGATGACCCAAAAGCAAGGTTGGTTATTATAAGTACACTCCCCCCCCCCCTTCCGCTGTCATAGCATACATGCTCGCTCACGTCCGGAAGAATCACTGACCAGCAACAAATCATCACAAAAATAATAATATTGTTTCTCAAAAGAGATCCTGTCAAGATGCGGTAAAACGTGACATAAAGAAATTGAAATAATGCGATACATTCAGTAAAATATCTCCCATTTGTAGTGATAAGTCCGGCTTTGATGGGTTAATGCTTTCATAGTACTTACTATTATTACGATAGTTTTGAATGTCTAATCTACAACCACTACCTACATCCGGTCTTATCAACTCACCAAAATTAGTCGTCAAGGTCTTTTTGTATGAAACGCTTATGTGCGCCCGGAGCACTCAACAAAGGGTTTGGCAAACCACCGGGTGTCGACATACAAGAAACTATGAAGCCAAGAACACCAAGGGCGACCAATAAATATTTAAAGGGGCTCCCATACAACAGACATGTGTTTTTTTTGCCGTTTTTATTGACCGAGCGAGCGAAGCGTATCCGTTTCAGGATTGGCCAAAAATGCTTTCGTATGTTTGTTTGTTTGTTTTCCTGTTCTCCTCTGCAGGGCGCATTTCTCAACCGATTCGCGTGAAATTTTGTGAGTAGGTTGAACAATTAAATAGAATTTTTTTGTCGAGCCAGTTTTTGGATTTTTTTCAAAATGGCGGAGATATGGGAAATTAGGGGAAATTGAGTTCTCATCCCCTTGCAATAGTCATTAATTGACGTCTTGGTACCCACTGTCAAAGTCAAAGGACTCTTTTGTCCAGAAGCAACTCTTTTTTTTTAACTTAAACTTGAACTTGCAGTCCGCTCGTACCTGGACGCCAGTCGCGGCGGGCTGCAGCGCGCGCCGGCGCCGGAGCTGCACTCGCTCTGCCGGGGACTGCTCGAGGCGCTCAACGACAAGGCCTTAGCGCTGCAGCACCAGAGGAAGACTAACCGGTACGTACACACTCGAGGTCAGATGGAGGCATACAGGGTGTCACAGAAAGGTGTACTCATATTTTAGGGGGTTGTTAGGGACATCATTCTGAGAAACTTTCACTATGAAACCGATTTGATCACAGCAACTTTAACTTTCACTTCTCTATACAAATCAGCTGACTGCCCATACCAAAACGTATGGAGCAATGAAAAATAAAGTTGCTCTGATCAAATCGGTTTCATAGTAAAAGTTACTCAGAATGGTCTAACAACCCCCTAAAATATGACTACACCCTTCTGTTACACCCTGTATAACTTGAGCCCTGACTTCGCAAGCGAAAAGTTTTAGTGGTGATTGAGAGAGCGAAGGTTACTATACTACGTCAAGCCATGCTCAAGTTGTGTGCCTCCATCTGTACTAATAAGCAAAAGGTCACGACTTTAATCATACGGAGTGGCAGCGGCATTTATGCCCGGTTTCCTGGGCGCTGATTAAAATTAACAGGTTGGTTAAATCAGCATCAGCCAATCACGAACCGCTATTATTCAAAATGACGCAACTTGATTGGCCGAAACTGATTTAACCAACCTGTTAACTTTAATCAGCGCCCAGGAAACTGGGTGTAGCCAGTGATTCGAATTACTGATCTTGTAGCAAAAAAGTATATTCAATTACTAATATTTATACCTTAAATTTACGTGAGCATGTATGAAGATACTTGTGACTGCTGAGGAAGAGAGATATACCAGGATCGTAGCAAGTGGAGGTCTTTAGTCACTGCCTACCCCTCTTACGGGAAAAAGGCGTGAGTGAAATACATAACATTGTATTTTTAAGGCTCTGACATTTTAAAAGAGGTACGGGGGAGTTTCTTGCCCTTCTTTGCTGCATCCCTAAGCCCACAACTTCCGAACGGGCGGTAGTATACAAAAATATTAATATTATATTGACGTTGACTAAGTAATCTGTATGATTTTATGGTCAATAAAAAAAAATAACTTGAACTTTGCAGTGTCTCGTAACATGCCGAATGACATTTTACTGCATAATGTTGCAGTGTCTTATTGCAGCGATATTTTGGACGATATATTGTCCATTTGGTCTACTTACTAATTTCCTAACACAATTTTCACAGGATCCTGGCGAACCGCATCACCGAGCTCGAAAAAACGCTAGAAAGTTGGTGCAGCGGCCAGAAGTACATTCCTATATTCCCATCGCAGATGCTACTAGAAGAATTCCTACCAGACACACTCAGTGAGCCTGACGATCGGCAAACAGTCAACGACAGTCCAAATTCCGAAACGGATGACGTCAACACCAAGAGCTTGGATAGCCATGACGACGGTAAAAACAGTTTCAACCACAGCGACAGTTCCGAAAACGGTTACCAAAATAACGAGTTATATGATAATGGTAAAAAAGGTCATGGTTATGGTAACGGTAAACTTGGTAAAACTGTGTTACCATTGGAGTTGCAGGAATTGGTGAGAGAGGCGTTAGCTGAAATGAAATCTGCTGAATGAGTTTTTAAAAGCGATTTGCAAGAGCTTAGTTTAGTTTAGATTCTGTTTTTGACTCATTTCTATGGAGGGAGAAATATAAGGATATGTTACAGTTCAACTAGCATTTGAACTACACTCAACGAGATGTAATGATTGGATCAAGCCCAATACGGTATTGGACAACATTAAAAATATTCTACAAAATGTGGTAATCCTACCAGATAGTAGAGCGTAGAAATCTATATTCCATTATTCTTTAGAGTAAAATATGTTTATTTTTTGCGGAAATGTATAAACTATCGAAATATAATCTGTGACGAAAACGCTCTTTCTGACGTTTATCTCTTTGGTGACGTCGCACGCTCGTCTCTGACATCTTGCTTGACTGAATCATAATGATGGCGGGCGTTCACTGACGAGTATGTGACGTCACGCAAGTCATGTGACCGGCGCCATTAGAAATACAGCGTTTTTGGCTCGGTTTTTTCAATTCAACTATATAATTAATTTTTATTGAAACTAAAAAAGATATCCCGGAAATATGTAGTGCGCTTAAAATGTGATACAATTTATTTTGAAATTACTTCCAAAATGAGGCCAATACCGTATTGAAACACGCCTGTTTGATCAGACAGACCATGAGCAACTACTAGTCTTTTTTATTTTGATAAAGATGGAATACTTTTTGATTTCCTGAAGAAGTTGTATGTACCAAAGATTATAATTAACTACTAGTATGTGCCTGTTTTGTCCCCTTGTAAGCACATTAGCAAGAATATTAGTTATATGATTCTAGCCATTCCTAGTCGATTTGAATCAATTATCTAGTCCTATCTATAAGTACTTATAATCAAATATTGCATTTATTTGTAAACATTATAGTCACTTGACAGTGTTAAAGAGTTAATATATGATATGTTTACAATTAACAGATTTTGTTTGATTTCACGAAACGTCCTGAGACATCCAAGGTATTTTTGGGGTTCCGTACCTGAAGGGTGCCAAACGGGACCCTATTTAGTAAGCCTCCGCTTTCCGTCCGTCTGTCCGTCAGAGGGCCCTCCAGCACGAACCGTTATAGCTAGAAAGTTTAATTTTTCACAGAATGTGTATATCTGTTGCCGCTCCGCCAATCTGAAGCGTATTTTTTTGTACTTTTGGTATAAGTCCCGCAGAATAGTAATGACCCTGACAGTTCCATACATTTGATAGATTTTGATAAAACGTAGCTCTTATACCTATAGACATAATGTTCATGACATTGCCATTCCTCGGGGCTTATATGTACAATGATGGTGCGGAACCCTCCGTGTGAGAGTCCGACTCGCACTTGGCTGATTATTCTATAGGATTCTAACCCGGTGCTCTCTGTTGGGAGGAAGAGTTTCGAACTGCAATGCCACAGAGATCAATTAAACCAAGATTAATTTAAAATATATTATATTGTTAAGAGCGTACTCTCTAAATCAAGCCGCTCGATTTTAGGTAAAATACTCGGCGGGCTAGCGCACCGCGTCTGTGTGCGAGCGTAGCGCGTCTGTGTGCGTACAGAGCAACGCGGGAACGGCTACACTAGGATTGCATAATATTGATCTATTGCGTAGTATGAGAATAGGCGTGCGTGACGTTATGATGTTATGCTACGCTGTAGGTACACCTAACGTGTGTAGTACATGTAGGACATAAACTCAAATCTAATCCCGTAACTAAAGATGGTCAGTGGAACAATTTCAGTCATTCAAGTTGTCAAGTTTGTACGAAAAACAGGGAATAAGACAAACTACCTAAGTACTTACATTAAAGGGCCTTTATAACGGTGATGGAAAACACCGTGAGGAAAAAAATAATCTGCCCTGCCTCCCCTCCAAAACCAAATAAGAGCATTGAATATCTTTATTGGGCACAATTGTGTCTCTGCCACCCCACAAGGAAAAAGGCGTGACGCTATGAAAAACAGTAATTACTCGACTTAGGTAGCGTAGAGAAAGGATAAAGAACGCTGAAGGTATATTTAAAATATGTTTATTAAATATTTACAGTAATAATTAGTATTACTAATTGAAAAATAGTTGCGAATATTTTTAGTTTTGGCGATATAATTTCATAATTTCTTTATTGCACGGAAAACAATGTGATACATAGTCTTAAAACAAAGGTAAATAGGCAAAGGCGAGCTTATCTCTAAAACGAGATTTCTTCCAGCAAACCTAGGCAAGATAGGACAGAATGTTCTGAGAGAATAGTCCTAGTGCACACTAAAAAATGAAGATAAATGAATCTAAATATATCTACTATAATATATCGACACAATAAAAATGCTACATAGACCTAAATATGAAAACATATATAAAATAAAATAAAATAAAAATATATATAATAGAGTAGAATACATAAACATACATATACATCTACTTATATAATCAAGATACCTATCACGAAAGAGAAAGGAAGTGTTCTTTCAAACTTTTCTTAAAAGTGAAAATTGAGGGACTGTCCCTCATACATAGCGCAGAGAAGTGCGTTCCACAACCGGATTGCCCTCAACCTGAAAGAGTGATCATAAGCAGCAGTGTAATGTCGAGGAGTCGAGAGAAGGGACATCGTGTGGGATCTCCTATTGCTATCCCTGGGGAAAAGAAACTCAAAGCGTTCACGAATATAAGCGGGATAGCGGGGATTTCTCAGAATATTAAACAGAAACGATAGAACGTGCATATCACGGCGAAGACGAATCGGTAGCCATCCTAGTTCCCTGCGATGCTGGGAGACATGGTCATATTTGTGCAGTCCGAAGACAAACCGAATCCCGAGGTTCTGAAGTCGTTCGAGTTTGTTCAGTTGTTCTTCGTTCGCACTGACCCAGCAAACATCCGCATAGTCGATTAAAGGGAGTAGAAGAGACTGAGCAAGGGTGATTTTAGTCTGAAGAGAGAGGAAGTACTGCAACCGCCGGAGAGAGTGAAATGACGCAAAGACTCGTCTGCTGACCTCACAAACATGGGGCGACCAGGACAACAATTCATCGAATATAACGCCAAGATTCTTGGCTTTATTGCTATATGCAATTATAGCACCATCATACAGTACAGGATCGATGAGCATTTTCTGCATTGGGTTAAGTGAGTGCCGTGTACCCATGATCATGGCTTGAGATTTACCTGGGTTGACCAGCAGCCCTTATTAAGCAGCTCAGTTCTTGATGTTATTGAGGTCAGCATTCAAAGCCTCTACGGCCAGATTCACATCACAAGGTGAGAAGTGTCGGTATATTTGTAAATCATCTGCGTAAAGATGATAAGAAGAAGTAAGTACGTTAGAGATGGAGTTGATGAATACCGAGAAGAGAAGAGGAGAAAGGATACCACCCTGAGGAACACCGGCGGAGAGATCACACCAGTCTGTTGAGATCTCCTCAGACTTTATGCGCTGTTGGCGGTCTCTGAGGTAGGAGTCAAACCAGCGAGCCGAGTTTGATTAGGTATTACTGAGTTTTGACTACATTTGTTGTACTCTGGTAAAAGATCCCTACTTTCTTGAATCCAATTTAGTGCTTGATGGATACGCCAAATCCTGATTATTCATTGGCATATTTTCTTTTTTCAGTCTGTAACAATAAAAATATCATGACTACCTAATATGACTAAAATTAATACGGAAAGCATAAAATACTGTTACACTTTGCTTTACTTTATACTTTATTGCACAAAAACAGAATACAATTTACCTAAGAGCTTCTCTAGCTTTCTCCAGTTTTTCCCTATTTCGCTTAATTTTTCGTCTCTTCCCCATCTTCTAAAATAATTGTAATAATAGTCATCTCATTGATACACATAACACAAACACAATAATAGTCATACATAAACATAACACAAAAGGTAAAAACTAACGATCAAAAGTTTTTAGTCGCAGTATTCGCCGCTTCCGAACGTGAACAGGCGGTCAGAGCAAGCGCAGCACAGGTCCTACCTCAACAAGCGCTCGGCTGCGATTGAATCACGAGATCCCGCGCGTCGAGTTTTATATAATTTTAAATAATTAATTAAAAATAATACAGTCGTAATATTCTAAATTAATCTTCACTTTTCTGAAAAAGTGATAGTTCATGTTTAAGGTAAAAATAGTTTGGTAGTCATTAAATTGCTTTTATCTCTATTAAAAGTGAGTTTATTTGAGGCAATTTTCGTGTTTATCTCGCATAGTTATCTTTTTTTTTTGCACTGTAAAGTAAGAAAAATAAAAAATCTGTTCTGCCACAAATGACGAACATATTGTCACCTTTCCGACCTTTTTTTTCAATAAAACTGTGTTGTACCGGTTTCCCATAATTTGTCTTAGTTTGTAGTACTATTCGTGGAAAATCTAATTCGAACTTTAGAAAAATAATTATTGCTCATACAAGCAATATTTATTTTAAAAATCTATTCTAGACATATTAAAGTTAAAGGTACTGCCGTTTTATTAGGCTAAGTAGATTAAATACACAATCCAGCAGTTTGCCAAAACTTAAGCATAAAAATGACGTAAAATTTGAGTTTCGATGGTTTGAGGGTACCTACCCTGTTAACAATCATTATTTAATATATTAAATTAATCTGCGTGTTGTTACTTACATACACCGTTTCGACAAATTTACTACACAATTTCAATAGCAATTCATGCATAAAAAAACCATACTCGACAATTCATAAAGTTTAGCTTTATGCAAATACATTGTAATGATACTAAAGGTAACACTTGATATAAATATTTAAATATGTGTAATAATAAGTGCCGATCTTTCACTCCTCAGATATCGTTCATCTGACTGTTTATCCATCTCTTGAAAGACTGCCTTATTATCATAATCCACAATAATAAAAGTTTTACATCACCTGGCGGTTAAAAATGTACAATGTACATCAGCCTGTAAAAAGATTACGTTAAACCACTTGAAGACAGATACAAAACTCTACAAATCCAAAAATAGCCGAATACAGGCCCATAATTCATAACCTCTTTTTGCACACAAATAAAGAATATCAATAGAATTTCTTTGAACAGTAATAAAGAATTACATAAAAATGCCCGATGTGAATTATTATCTGCCCGTACTGTACCCAATTAAACCATCACTCAATTTAACCACTTCAGTCTTAGAGGAAAATGTAGTTAATTACAGGATCATTCAAATCATTAGGTAATTTATTATAATCAATGGTAAATACCTATCAAAAATTACTTCCAATTGCATTAATAAGGAAAACTAAGTTACAAAGGTACAGAGATTACCGATTACTCGTTTAAATAAATTACAAGCATACAAAGAATACTCGAGTTAGTGTGACTTGCACATTGTACCCAAATTTTGACAGCCGCTAAATACAGTTAAACGCCATCTAAGTACAACACGGTCAAGTTACGTTGTCAAGCACGGCAACCCCCTCAGCCCTAATCTCCCACCCAAAATGGCCGTATTGTATTTATATTGCATCTAAACTCCATTCAGCGGCTGTCCAGTGTGCTGCAAGACGCCCTAAAAGTAGAACAAGACAGGATTTGCACATGTATGCGTCTCTCTTGTACTCATGCACCCTTTCCCCTTCACTCGAAGGACAAGATCTTTCCATATTTACCGAATCGCTGATATCAGCGATTTAATTTTATTGCGACGAAGCCTGGGGATATTTTCTATTTGATTTGCATTTTTTCCCTCAATCTTTCGTTCCTCAATCATTAGTCCTTCAATCAAGAGCATAATGATGCATCGGTGATGCATCTTTTTAACGATATTTTGGTATTCCGGTGACAGGTGGAATCGCTTTTTGACAGGTTCGCATTAAGGTGGGAACTGACCAACGTTACAAGGTGTAATGTAACATGTTACACAGCGAGCATTCATGCAGTCAGTATGTAGTATTTCGGGGAAACCAGCGAGCAACGAGGCGTTCGTATACTCAATTCACCTGGGTTAAGTTACTTTTAATATATTTTAAAACGACTGGGTGAGTTAAGTTTGCTTTTCGTAAACTTAATACACCTTATTCACCTGAGGAAAGTATGAGTTAAGTTGTGTAAAAGTTAACTTAATTCACCCAGGTGTTTTTATTTTGTTTATTTATTTTGATTTGTTGGTGTTTCACAGCATGTAATTAAAACAATAAAAATAACAACAATATAAACAGGTAGTGCCAGTCACGAATCACATTCAATAAAAAATTTGAATGGGATTTAAAAACAATAAAAGACATTGAATATTGATTATACCTAATTACATACAATGCAGAACAGAAAGAAAAAAAATACAAAGAAAAATAAAAATACAAAGGCAGTGTCGGTGTGTAGTGTGTACATGAGGGTGTATGTGTCAATGAGGGTGTGTACGTGGGTGTATGCGTGTGTGAGTTCCTTTAAATTGAGCAGACCTTGCTGCTTGACAATAGATAAAAAATATATAAGAAAATATTCAATTCAATTCAAAATATTTATTTCAGATAGCATACATTTTGACACATATACATCCATAGGTAGATATTATTTTATAATTATAAAACAGTTTAAAATTAAATTAAATACATCATTTAAAGAAAATATAAGATCAATTATTATAGATTTATTCATCAAATTGACGTATCCTCATATCAATTTGCGATAGAAACAGAGTACGGTTTAGGTGAAAGTCTAAAGAATACAAAATAGTATACTTAATGCACCTAGGTGAATTAACCCGGGCGAATTAAGTATGCGTACCCTCAACGAGCGTGCACTGTTCCTGCTCGATGCGTAAAATGATAGATGCGATTGTTACATTACACTTCGTAACGTTAGTCAGTTCCCACCTTTAGGTTGCTCGCCACACGTGTAGTGCCAAGACTGCCAAGACATCGCTGGAAGTCTACAGATGTGTTTTGAATCAGTTCTCCCGCACCAAACCTTCACTCCATCGCAGTGTAATGGTGCAGCAGCTTCGTAGTGTGCTGATGCAGTTCCCTGGCGTCCTGCTGCCGGCGCGCCGCCTGGCACGCGCACGCCCTGAGCCGCGCCAGTAAAGGCTTGTGCTCGCGCCACGAGTAGCACGTGTAGGCCTCCAAGCCTTCTTGCAGGCGCAGGATCAGGCTGTCGTAGTTCTTGCGGACCACTTCTAGGATCTGAGGAGGTCAAAGGTGACGGTCAAGGTCAAGGTAAAGATTTACTATAAATATTATGTTTATTATAGCTCTTGCTTCTGTGCACTCTTTTACTGTTACTTGGGTTGCGGATGGGCCCTATGGTGCACTGGGAAACGCATTGAAATTGGATCTCGACCACTTCTTAAACGCCCGAAATGGCGTCATTTGGTTTACCGCTAACACATCGCAAATGGATTGCCAGTATTCGCAAGGTGTTTTTGAGGCATTCTCGCGGCCTGGAAAATTGCTAATGGAACGCTTATTTTTGTAGCATTGCCCCCCTGATAGTGTAAGCTCCGTGGTCTAGTGGGTTTATGCTTGCTTCTCACGCAGGAGATGCAGGTTCGAATCCCAGTGCTGACGCAGGTTCGAATCGCCGTTAGAGCCTGGCCAGATAAGGCGTTTTACGCGCGAGACCACTCGCGCGTAGGCACTCGCGCGTTTCCGAGATACTGGAGCTACGTATATCCCGTCCAGATGCAGCCGCGCGTTTTCTGATATCTCGGAAACGCGCGAGTGCCTACGCGCGAGTGGACTCGCGCGTAAAACGCCTTATCTGGCCAGGCTCTTAGAACGGCGCTGGAAATCATCGTGAGGAAACCTTCATTTCTCCATAACGGCGACGACGGTTTAGCCCCCTGTCACGCAAAATGGAGTAAATTAAAACGGGCTTGTGGCCTGTCAAGTCAAAATAGATACTTTTTATGAACTGTCAAAACGGAAAGTTTGTTCCTGAGTTCTATAAAATAACAACAGAATGAGGTCATGTAAAAGTGCCATAAAATGCAGTCATTTTTTGCACATAATTGACTTTATAAAATATATCTGCTGGAAATATACAATTCTGAGAATGTCAAGCCATTTTGTACATAACGCTTCAACCCCTTGAAGCCCCGGAACATAGAAGGATGCCCACCTAAAAATGCCCTATTGCCCGACGACGTCTTAAGACGTCATCGATACCTTACGTTTTTTTGAACGGAACTAAATAGCCAATTTTGCTCGTATTGGCAAGGTTGGAGTGTGTATGGACGGCCAATGAACTAATCTTCGACTTCCGGTATAGTCTGTGGTTCAATTCATTCATTTCAAGACCGTACAATGACTCGAAAAAATCAGTCCGACGACGTTCGCCCGGTGTGGTCGTGTTTGTGTATGTGTTTGAGTGCGGAAATAAGTGTTGTTTTTGGAGAATTGAGGTAAGTCTTTGTTATTTTAACAACAACAACAAGTTTTTTGTTGTTTTTTGCAGAAATAGTAGTGAAATTGTTGTGTTTTTTACTCATGTCGACTACATTTGTGACGAGAGGGAGCGAAATGTGATTCTGATTCTGATTCAAAAATAAAACAAAAATAAACTAAGGTCACAGTGACATTTTCTTCTCATTGAGTAAGAGAGGGTTTCATTAGCTACTCAGATGTACAACTCTCATAGTTCTAAGAGTTACCATTCAGACATAATCACTTGATATGTCAGTCAAGTCGCGCGACTTGCGCGAGCGCATATCGGGCTCGGGATTTTAGCTCCCGCCCGCCGGGCGGCCGGGTCCACGAGGGTCCACTGACTTGTTCCTATATTTATTTGATTACCTTGGCCACAAGCCTATTGGAAACGGTGTGACGCTATGTTATGTAAATGCGCACCTGGTCCTCAGTGGGCGTGGAGAGGTGCTGCGCCAGCAACCACGCGTCGATCTTCGGCGAGAAGTGTTGTATGATCGCGCGCACGTTCACCAGACAGTTGGCGAGCCGCAGCGCGTCCGCCTTGTACCCGCCGTCGCCGGTCGAGTAGCGCAGCGCTGCGGAGAGTGGAGCTTACTGTCACCACAGATACTATAATATTATACTAATACAGACGGACCACCTAGAACAAAATATGACACCGGCGTAAACTGAGATGCTGCGGAAGCTTCTTTAGTTGGAGGCCATTATCGCTTGGTGCAGCACCATCGAAAAATTGCAAATACCACGAGATGGCGCTAAGATATATAGGATTTATTCTAAGATTAGCGCCACCTAGAAGTATGTTAACTGAAACCATGGCGTTTAAAGTACAAATCTTTCTCCTCACGCCATCTCTTTTTTACGAAGGGTTAATAATTCTAATTTGTATGGGATGAGCACCCTGTGCTGTGGTTTCACCCGCTCATCTGTTACGACAGGTGGCTCTGCCTGCCACGCGGGAGACGCCGGGTTCGATTCCCGGCTGGGGATAAACAAATAATTCCCAGGTCTTGTATGTCCGTGATGTCGCTGTTTCTGGTTCCGGCACAGAGAAGCAGTGTATGTGTGCATGTATGTAAATGTTTATATTTATGTGGGTAATTTCTAACAATTCCTCTTCAATTAATGGCCGATTATTTCCACTGACAAGGGACTTTAACCGACTTTGATTTGCAGACCGAAAGCAAAGCTAACTTAGTTTAGATTAGCCCGCATAGCGGACGTACTTTTTCATCAAACAGCATAGTTTCGACCTACAGCTATAGAATTCTACGTCACCTAAGCTAAACTAACTTAGCTTGTTTTGGAGGGAGCCCTCGTTGTAATTAATCCTCTCGTACTGAGCCACCGTGTTGGAGATGGCTTCTCAGCCCTGCGCCCCTCGGTGGAGGTGTCTACATTTATTAGGGTTCCGTACCCGAAGGGTGCCAAACGGGACCCTATTACTGAGATGTTTTACAGAATGTGTATTTCTATTTCCGCAACAACAAAAAATACTGAAATACACGAAAAAAAGGTGTTTAGAATTAAATAGTAGGTATTAAGTCAATTTCAATACAATATCGCCTGATTGATTGATTGATTGATTGATTGAAGTTGGCGAGCCGCTCACCCATATAGAAGAGGTTGTCGAAGACGGCGTGCATGCGGATCAGCTCGTAGTACAGCTGGTCGTAGGAGGCCGGCGTCGGCAGGAACGTGTCGCCGAACGTGATGAACAGGTTGAAGATATTCACCACCTGAGGGTAGAACACAATCAATAGATATAGTTTATTTTGCCTTAAAAAATACATAAATAACCGGTCAAGTGCGAGTCGAACTCACGCACGAAGGGTTCCGTACTATTCGTTTTTAGGGTTCCGATCCGAAGGAAAAAGGAACCCTTATAGGATCACTTTGTTGTCCGTCTGTCTGTCTGTCTGTCCGTCCGTCTGTCCGTCCGTCTGTCACGACCCCTTTTCTCAGGAACGCGTGGAGGTATAATGTTGAAATTAATATCGATTACTCAGGTCTATGGTCCCTTGGAGCTGTGAAAAAATTAAACTTCTAGGTCCACGCAATCAAAACATACCGCGATATTATGTCATAATTTTGCTGGATTTGTATGAACTCGCGTGGAACTCGCAAGGGAATCAAAACCTATAGGGTACTTCCGGTTGGCCTAGGGTCATGAAATTTGGAATGTAGGAAGGTCTTATAGCACAAGTTAAGGAAGAAATCCGAAAACTGTAAATTTCTGTCTGTCTGTCTGTCTCACCATCTGTTAAGACTTTTTCTCAGAAACGCATGGAGGTATTAAGTTGAAATTAATATCGATTACTTAAGTCTGTGAACTCTTAAAGTTGTGAAAAAATCAAACTTAAAGGTCAACGCAATCAAAAGATACCGCATATGTCTCAATTTTGCTGAAATTGCTGATATTCGCAAGGGAATCAAAACCTAGAGGGTACTTTACGTTGACCTAGAATCATGAAATTTGGCACGAAGCAAGGTCTTATAGCACAAATAAAGGGAAAAATCTGAAAACTGCAAATTTCTGTCTTTCTAAAAAATATTCAATTTCGTTTACATGGATGACATCACACTTTAGTTTTTTATGTGGAAACCTAATTACACGTGTTACGCTCTCCAAGTGTGATCGGAACCCTTGGTGCGCGAGTCCTACTCGCACTTGGCCGGTTATTCGTATTTGAACCGACATATGACGTGATCACCACGCAGGCAGCGGTTGCCCCTACATTGGTGACCTTGACGTGATAATACGTACGTGCAGCACCGGTAGCATGGGAGGGACAGAGCTAGAGTATGCTAGCGACAAAAACCGAGGCGCACTCGGCATGCAATGCATGGTGCAGGAATCGGCCAATCACTAGATGTGTCTGAATGTATCCAAAGAGAATATTAATCATTTATCTTAGGAATTGGATTTAATTAAATGATAATAATGATGTATATGTGTCTACCCATAACATTTTCATTTATTCCATTTGAAACGATTAGTTTCGGCCATTTTTCAAAAATCTACAAACCATCTTTTTTTTTCGGGATCAATGGGGCCAAGTCCACAAAATTATAGCTACACCTGGGCAGCAAACGACCTCCTTTTGCTGCTGATTTTGTTTGGACATACATCTACCGAACACCCTGTATAACACAGCACAGGGGCCTAATACTGCTCTGAGAATTTCATTACTATTTCATTACTATTCCATTGCAAACACCCAAAATGGCGTCATTTGATATTCTCCTAAATTATTATCCTCCTTGATTGGGTGTTTGCAATGGAATAGTAATGAAATATAAGTGAAATTCTCAGAGCAGCATTCCTGGCCAGTTTTCCATTTCCCAACCATCTTTTGGCGCGCGGTGACAGGTGGAACTAACGCTTGATGACCAATGAGGAATGACATGTCTGTGTTGATGACAGGTTTGTTGCATTAGGTTGCTTAGAGCTGGCGCCCCCTGTTAACGTCACTCATCATCAGCCAAAAAATCGCTGGAAGACTGTAGTTAGTTAGTAGTATGAAATGTCATTCGTATGCCATTGACGCTAGCGCCGCCGTCACCGGGTCAGTTAAGTTTGTGGCACTTTACCAACATTGAACGAATGTATAAACGAACGAATGTGTAACCTGTTGCGCCATCACGAAGATGTTGTGTCGCCGCAATAGCGCCCCCTCGTTGGCGACGAGGAACTTGAGCAGCGCGATCAGCGCCGCCCACAGAGGGCGCCAGTCGCGGTTCAAACGCACGCGGCATCTGCAACGCAATTTCGATTGAATGAATGATTGACAATATTTATTTCAGGCTTGGTATTCCATGTTGTGTACATATCCATTTAAAATTATTACAAAGGAGACCATTCAAATTGAGCCCAAAACCGTAAACAAGTGCCAGTCGAGACGAAATTAAGTATTGAATCGATTACATACATCATCCATAAAAAATGGACACATGTTACATTTGTATTTCCGATGTCTCCCCGTCAATTGGAGCATATTTTGAAACAATCATCACATCAATATGGCCAGTCAATTAGAGTACATTTCGTTTACCATTTGAAGTTTTGAGTTATTTAGGAAGGCTCATTATCTAAGAATAGAACCATCAATGATTTGTTTAAATAATATGACAAATAATCAAAATATGATGGATTATGTGGAAGCGGGTATTTTTTCCAGAAATCTTTAACAAAAAAACATATCTCAACCTCTACACAACTTAGGCCAGAATTTCAAGCAGATCTGTGTTCAGAACAAACCCCTCTACTCCCCAAAATTTTTTATCGCACCATACTCCAAACACCCTGTTCACTGAAGGTAAAATAGTTCCAACGACAACATACCTCTTCTGGTAACTGAGTAGTCGCAGCAACACTCCCACGCAGAGTGAATACAACTCTCCGGGAAACTTCTTCAGTAGGTGACACATTATAAATTCTACGAGTAGATCTGTAGGTGAAAACATACACATTGATACAGGGTACTGCGGAGTCGTGTAGCAACAAAGTAACCTAAGATTTGCCTATTGGTTAGGAATGTAATGCTGTAGATAAGAGCTCACTAAGTCATATTTTTTTTGTACAAAAAAATAATTAAAATGTATGTCCTATTTTGGTTCAGGGTCAGTTGGTCACCCTACACACTTTACAAGTACAACTACAACTGTCTTTTGACTTTGTCATAGGCACTTATTACATTACGCTGTCGGCAGGGCACGATTTGTATAGACGTCTCACTCTGATGGAACGACTAGAAAGAGACAGTGAGTCAGACAGAGCCCTGCCGACAGCGTAGTCTAATAGGCCCAATAAATTGTTTATGGCCTTTGAATTTGACACTTTAACATGAATTGTAAGGTGACCAAACATTCAGAATTAATAAGGATAATTAATTTATTAAATTACTAACGCATCATTGTGATTATTTAAATACTAGCTTAATAGCTGAAACAGAAATCATTTACGGAGTTAGAAACAATATGTTAGAGTCACGCACGACCCAAAGTCACCTGTATATATATGCCTGTCTATTTTTATTGCTTTTGCCTTTGCATTAATATTGCCTTTGACCCTAGACTAGGCTATCCTGAGTCGTGGGAACCTAGACTAGGCTATCCTGTGTCGTGGGAACCTAGACTAGGCTATCCTGTGTCGTGGGAACCTAGAAGACTAGGCTATCCTGTGTCGTGGGAACCAGAAAAGCGATGATAAGCATATCCCACGCCGCGAAGGTATTTTCTTCCATTGAAAAAGTTCGTTACTCTTTCTTGCACTGACTACTAAAACAATTTGCTAAAATAAAAATAAAACTATGGCGGCCGATAAAATTATTTTACTCGGCGTCAAAATAATGTTTAGTTAAATTCGATAAACAGTCAGATAACTTTATTTGACGGATCATGTGCGTGCGATATGTCAAATGCCGCAGATAAAAATAAGACAGATAAATGTTATCTGAGGCTGGAAAGATCGGCCCTTAGATTCAAAGGCATGTATAGTACGAAATCGACTTACCTATTAAAGTAGACGCCAAAGGCTGTGAAAGTGGCTCCTCCGGTGCTAACTTTCTATGTCGCATGGGGAGCCTGTACAGTTGAACCTAGAAAAATATGATTAACACAATCATAGGACAAACTGCAACTGTAAAAACTGATATACCCTACATCATGGCTGGCTAAAAATCTCCACTTATTTATCAAAAGAAACCAGATCCAACCACGGTTGTTGTTATTGTGATATTATATTTGAAATACTACTTTGAACCACAGGGTGCTCATCCCTTAAAAATTAGAATTAGTAACCCTTCGTAAAAAAAGAGATGGCGTGAGGAGCACTTGAAACGCCATGGTTTCAGATAACATACTTCTAGGTGGCGCTAATCTTAGAATAAATCCTATAGGTATGTCTTAGCGCCATCTCGTGGTATTTGCAATTTTTAGATGGTGCTGCACCAAGCGATAATGGTCTCGAACTAAAGAAGCTTCCGTAGCATCTTAGTTTACGCCGGTGTCATATTTTATTTTAGGTGGTCTATCTGCATTAGTATAATATTATAGTATCTGTGATTGAACTATTAAATTCAATTTCTTAATTAATAGCGGTCTACAGGTGTAGATTTTACGTTATTTGGATAGGTTTCGAGAAATCTGAAAATGTTAGTATTGACATGTTGCTTAGCACTACCCGGGAAGGACGTGAAGTGTTCCAATACCCGGGAAGGACATGAAGTTCCAAGTATTTTCTTCGGACTTGCGCAACTGGCTCCCTTACTGAACTATTACTGACGCCAGCGCACAGTTTATTAGGCTATTTTGCCCAGATCCCCCAAACCTTGCTGGGCTCACCTTAAACGTGAGGTTCTGGTCGTGCATGATGGAGTTGGCGAACTGCTCCTCCACTATACACGTGAGCGTGATGAAGCACAGGCTACACTTGTTCACGCTGGCCTCGCTACGCGTGTCCGCCATCACTATGGAGCTGAGGGAATCACATTTACATAGAGGCACATACATTCTGGTCCGATACTAGGATACCCTGTGTAGCGACATCACGATCTAAACATCCAAGCCATGGGGTGTTTTTTCTCCCCAGCCGGGGCTCGAACACAGAACGTCTCTTAGGAAGTGCAGGCTCGACCGCAACACCACAGAGGTTGTTTATTACACCAATTAAGACAGTGTTTTCGGCGTGAATTGCCTTAGACACGGTGAGATTTTATTAGTATTGTTCCTTTCGGGGAGTGATAGTAATAAATTACCACTCAATATGAACAACTTTCTCCAAAAAACATATGGCCGACAAACGAAAAAAAAATCTACCCTCAGTACATTGACCTCATCAGCTGATGTAGAATAGAACAGAAAGCACATTTATTCAACTGTCACAATACACAAAACACAGCAATAACAAATTATGAACATAAACAAGTAAGATATTAAAATATACACATGACAAAAAGAACAGTGAAAAATAAGATTGGGCAGAACGGCGCCATGAAGTGTGTACCGCAACAGCGAAATGGCTCCGACTCAGCATTCCTATAGGGAGCACCAAAATTGTGTCTGGAATTCTGGATGTGATTAAATATCATAGTATGTAGAACTTACCAGTACTGGAAGAACGTGACAAGCAGGTTGGTGGGTTGGTCGTTGTCGAGGGCCTGTATCTGCGCCGCATTTGGCGGTGTCTGCAAACACGGAGAAATCTCTTAGAAGTCAGCTCGCCCTTGTGTCTCCGTTTTGGGTTTGACAAAAATACTTTCGACTGTCCGAATGACTCTTCCCTAGGGTCGCATTTCTCCGACGATTCTCGTGAAATTTAGGTTTTTTGTCGATTATTGGATTTTATATAAAATGACGGAATTTTGGGGTTGGGGCGCAAAGTGTTCGTGTGCGGCGGCGAGGTATCTGTGTGTACCTGGCGCGGCACCGTGTGCGGCGGCGAGGTGTCTGTGTGTGTACCAGGCGCGGCAGCGTGTGCGGCTGCGAGGCGTCTGTGTGTGTACCTGGCGCGGCAGCGTGTGCGGCGGCGAGGTGTCTGCATGTATACCTGGCGCGGCAGCGTGTGCGGCGGCGAGGTGTCTCTGTGTGTACCTGGCGCGGCAGCGTGTGCGGCGGCGAGGTGTCTGTGTGTGTACCTGGCGCGGCAGCGTGTGCGGCGGCGAGGGCGGCGCGCTGCTGGCGGCGGCAGACGAGTGCGTGAGCTGCGTCGTGAAGTTGCGGTTGAGGTGCGCGGCTGAGTACAGCGCGAGTAGCATGCCTTCCTCTCCGCCGCTGGAACAAACTGGCTGCTTTGAAATAGGTAATTATGTATTTTTCACGCCACTCGCTCGGACTCGTGGCACAGAAGAGATAATAGTACTCCGTACTCGTGGTAGAGCCCCGCCGCACGTCCATATTTGAAACCTATGGCACAGAACCGAATTGCGCATTCGCTCTTGCATACGTGCCTGCATCGACATGTGAGAGTAAAGCAAAGTTTTAGAACTTTCTCCGTTTTGTATGGAATTGGATCCCGTTTCGCAATTGTGTGGCGGCCCTAAAGAGCCTATACTCGTGCTCACCTAGTCCTGTGCCCCCTGGCCGGCTGCGCGTCGTCCGCCGGCAGGAACATGCCGCCCACCATGCTGGTGAGCGACGACAGCCAGCCACCGCCGCCGGCGCCGCCGAACGTCGACACCACGAACTCGTTGAGCGCGCTCGTGATCACTTGGCTGTAGCTGGGGCAAGTAGGGTCAGGTGCGTTACTCCCAACTCTTAGCAGGACCTAAAAAGTACAGCTCTGCTTTTTCATACTAAAATGTAAATGAAAATGCAGAACTGGTTTAGGTCCGGCTTTAAGAGTTGGTAGTAAGCCTCACAGTTCCCGTGTCTTTTTACGTGAGGGAAACTGTGTAAATGTTAATATCAAGCATGTTTGATACATGACTCCAAGACCAAAGCCATATCCATGGAATAGGAAACTTTCTGCTCAGTTGGTATTATAACGATTACGTCGTCAAAACGACCAGCCCCTTATTCGCTAACTCAGTGATGGATGATCACTCAATGATGATCCGGAAAAATTAAGAAGCTATTGGTGTCGTTCAATTATTGTGTAACCAAAGGATATCAAAATAAGTCGGCTAACACCAATAGCTTAATTAATTTTTTCGGATCATCATTGAGTGATCATCACTGAGTTAGCGAATAAGGGGGCTGATCTCCGATCCGACCGAATGACTTGGTATTAAAAGGACCTGTCCTCTCTCTAACACATCCATCGACGGCCAAAGGAAAAAATGGCGTCTTCAATGCTGTAGAGGACACTTTAAACACAATTTTATTTTTGTAAAACCTGAAGAAAATAATGGTATGGCCGATTTGTCTTCGAAGCCTCGTCTGTTTCAAATGAAGCGTGCTCGGAAGGTATCTTATTTTATTAAATACTTACCCATTCAAGGCCAGTTCATCATCAAGTATGGATAGCTTGACCACATAAGGATTCGCGGACTCCTCGTTCTTATAGTTCACCAGTAGCATTAGCACCATCAAGACATCGTAGCCTGTAAAAAGCATTTAAATTATGTTAGTGTTTTGGGCCGACTTGCACCGAACTTAGTTTCCAAAGCACTGGTTCTGTCTGTACTTCTATACGCTGCAGTAACATGGTGCCTCTACAATAGGCTTGTGGCCTGTCAAGTCAAAAAAGATACTTTTTATGAACTGTCAAAACGGAATCGGAACGGTTCCTGAGTTCTATGAAATAACATCAGAATGACGTCATGTAAAAGTGCCATCAAATACTGTCTTTTTTGCACAAAATTGACTTAATTAAATATATCTGCTGAAAATATACAATTCTGAGAATGTCAAGCCATTTTGTACATAATGCTGCAACCTCAGACTTGTTCCTAGATTTATTGGATTACCTTGGCCACAAGCATATTCTACATTTCGCATCGCAACCCTTTGTATGTGTTTCCGACATATACTTGACCAATTTTTAATGACTAAACTATTCAAATAAAAATGCCTTTGCACGCATGATGCCAGAAAATAATAATTTGTGCAGTATTTTGTTGGACCCACCATGTTGCTGTCGGTCAGCTGACGTGCATAGCAGTTGCACTAGCGGGTCAAACAGCGGGTTCGCCATAAAATACTCGATGAGCGGGTTCTCGTCAATATTCTCCATGCCGGTTACTATGATTAGCAGGAGCTTCAGTACCATAGACTTCAAGCTTTCTGGGACATCTCCTGTGATAAAACAACAACTAATGTGTTATTTGGCAGGAGGCATTGCAAAAGCTAATAAAAGCCAACTGTTGCATACAAGCAAAGCATACAAGTTGCACCTAGCAAAACCGCTTCTATTACCTACGCGTTAGGGGTTAAAACTTCATGGGCGTGAACTGTCAAAACAAGCCTTTTATTTTGTGAAGACTTTAGTGAATGTGCCACATGTTTTTATAGGGTAGCATTAACAGTTTTTAAGAGCATCTAACATTAAAGGTTTAGTTTAGATAATCCACTAACCAGACAGCACAGTATTACAATGTTCAAACAGTTTCTGCATCTTGGCACTGGCCTGCTCCTCGCCAATCAGTATCATCTTCACATGAAGGGTCGGATCATGTGGCACCCGCTGGTACATTGTGATGAGCAGAGCACTGAGGGTCTGGAGGGCGTACACCAATCTGAAAATAAGAAATTAATTCAATTTTGTTATAAGATTGAGCTGGAGTGAAGCATAGAAATAGAGAAAGAAGCATGTTGCTGCAGAAGAAAAAGAAATGGCGAAGTTATGTCACATGTAGTGACAGGGGCACACTTAGTCAGTGTATCAATTCTTCAGGGGGCTAAGCTATTGCACTAAAAAGAAAACAGGAATGGAGGACTATATTCCCCAAACTGATTTACAATAAATAAAATAGCCTTTATTTCCAAACATTTGAATTTGAACATTTCTTTTTACTTACCTATATTACTATTATTTAAAATTCTTATGGCTTTCATTAGGTATATAAAATTACTATTATTATTATTTTTATTTAGATTTACAATATAATATGTTGTATATATGTATGTTTTGTTGTTGTGTTATGATGTTTGTTTGGAGTGTCTCTTGACAGAGTGTCTCTTGGATGTCCTCTAACATGTCCTGGCCACACTATGTTGAATCATTCACATTTATTTGTTAGAGGGTGTTGGGCCGACTCTCCCGCGGGGACCAGCTGTCTTGGGACTGTTTGTACATTTTTGTTACTCTGATGTTGTATTCTTCCAAAAGTTATTTTTTTAGTTTAGTTTCTGTATGTATTTTTGTTAGAGAGTGAGTATGATCTTTCCCTTACAATAGCAAATCACAAACTATTTTAGGTCATCTAGGATGCATGATAGTTTCATGTTTTTGATACCACTGCTGATATTTAATACTTAACCAGGACTTTTAGCGGTTGGAGTGTAGATAAGGGCTTCCGCCCCCTCATCAACACTCTGCACTTTCAGCTTGTGATTTTTTATTTCTTTTTCAACTACCTGACCCTCAAGTAAATAATAACAAAAGTACTAATTTGATTGCTCTTGAATTAGAATAGAAAATTACCTGATGTGGTGTTCCTGCCCCAACATTTCTATACACTGGAATACAAACATGTTCATGTTGTCCTTCATGCTCATCAACTGGTCCACAGACAGCTTCTGAATCTCCGCTTCTAGCTGCGGAATCTTTGGCTTCAGTAGAAAGAATTCATCCCAAAAAGTAGGGTTATCACTCGTTAGATCTTCACCTCTAAAAAACGATTCGTATATCTGAACCACCTTTTCTTTCAGGTGTCTTTTTGAGCCTGAACCGCTCCTTTTCCTCATAGCCATAGCCATTGTTATCAGGCAAACAAATTTGTAATCTCAGCGCTGGAGTATCGTAGCGTCAAAGGATCTGGGTAATTATACTAATTATACAAATTGCTCCCACTCATTAACTTTGAACAGAAGCATGTAATTCTTGTATGTCTTGTTGGAATTAAATGTAGGTACTAGGTAGTTTGTTTATCCAGGAAATATCTGTAAACTGAAAACTCGGTAAATAGGCACGAAAGAAAACATGAAAATGAAAAGAAATTACAGTCAACAGAGAGATTGTCATTGTCAACAGAGTAGTATAGACCTACCTATATTACTCTGTGGTATAGGGACGTGCACCTATTCATCTCAGTTATCGATCGATCGATTCGAGTGAACGAACATGAATTTTGAAACACAACTACTTTTATTTAGGTGTGGAGTGACCAGATTTAAATTCAATATTATGCCAACTGCTCGCATAAATTCTGCTGAGAGATGTTTTTAGGGTTCCGTACCAGAAGTGTGCCAAACGGGACCTTAATATAATACTAAGCCTCCGCTGTCCGCTGCCTGTCTGTCTGTCCGTCCGTCCGTCCGTCCGTCCGTCCGTCTGTCTGTCTGTCTGTCTGTCTTATTGGAGAGAAAGGAGGATGACACTGTCGACTGAACTGGCCACCAAGCCAGTTAGGAAATAATACAAGTGTAGGTATTTGATTTGAATGATATTCTAGCGAGTGACTAGAGTCTAGATGTCATCACCATTGTTCTGTATTTGTTTGTTGGTAAAACATGTCAGTGAAAATAAAATTATTTGTCCTGATGTAACAGTTTATATTTCTGAGATAGATTTGCAGCAATTGGTAGCTCCCTGAACACGGGAACTCCAATAGGTTATGGGCCTGCAGTAAATTTAAACGAAACAGACAGAGCTGTCAAAACTGTTTCGAGATCGAGCTGAATATTAGTTCTGGAGATTGAACTAGAGAAGAGCAGTCATCTCACGGAGCAAACAACAAGATGAGTACCAGTAGTAGTAACATACTGACAATCCAGAAACTTGAAGGAAGTTCCAACTATTCAACATGGAAATTTCTGATGGAAATGTCACTAGTACATGATGATCTATGGGGCTATGTACAAACCACACCAGCTACCACGGATGTAGAGGCAACGAAGAAAGATCAGAAAGCTCGCGCTAAGATCTGCCTCACGATTAACACTGATTTGCTAGTACATGTCAGACAGGCCAGTACTGCCAAAGAGGTCTGGCAAGCTTTAGAAGTGAGCTGCCAAGACAAAGGCATAGTTAATAGGTGTAGACTACTGGGTAACCTTGTGAGTCTGAGGCTAGATCAATTTAAGAGTATCACTGAGTACGTGAACACTATCCTTAAAGTAGCTCAACAACTAAGAGACATCGGCAAGGATCTTGATGATGAATTACTGGCAGCACTTATGCTCCAAGGGCTAAGCGAAGAGTATGCACCCTTGAAGATGACGATAGAGAATGCCAACATCACACTTACGTCTAACTACGTAAAAACAAAACTGCTTCAACTGGATAGTCCTGTACCGTCGACATCCAATGAGAATGCGTTGATTGCTAAAGGTAGAGAAAACCGTTCAAGATTCAAGAGTGATTCTACGAACAATAAAGGCAACAACAAGAGTGCGAAGCAGAAGAAAGAGATAAAATGTTTTATATGTGGAGGACCACATAAAGCGATGATTTGTCCGAAAAATCCCAATGCAAAGAAGGATAATAAAGGATCTACATTTCTTGCTTATAGTGCCATCAAGAGAAACAACGATGAATGGATTGTGGACTCAGGAGCGTCCTCGATCATGACGAACCGCAAGGACTGGCTAGCCAACTATAGAGACTTTAAGAGTTCTCAAGAGATTAGTATAGCTAATGGCCAGAAGTTGTATGCGCAAGGTTCAGGTGATGTCGTGAATGATGGAAGTATGCAATTTGGTGTACGAGAGGTAAAGTATGTACCAGGATTGTGTGCGAATTTATTGAGTGTGGATACACTGGTGAGTAGAAACTTTGTTGTTGTATTTTCAGAGAAAGGGTGTGACATATATGACAAGAGTGAATGTTGTATAGAAGGAAAAGCGAGTTACAACTGTAAAAGTGAGAATGGCGTCTATAAATTTAAACCCATTGTTACAGAACCTAACTCGGCCTTTACAGTCTCCAACCCAGATGATGACGAGCTTTGGCATAAGAGACTGGCACATCTCGGATTACCGAATTTGAAGCGCCTGAGAGACGGTATGGCAACAGGAGTAAGTTTCAATAACCAGGATAAACTACAATGTGAGCCATGTTTAAAAGGTAAGCAAACACGAACTCCTTTTAACAAGAAGATCACATCTAGAGCAAGTGAGGCCCTAGAACTTATACACTCGGACGTATGCGGTCCAATGAGTATCGAGTCACATGGCGGCATGAGATATTTTCTTTTGTTTATTGACGATAAAACGAGGTACACCTTTATTTATTTTCTGCGGAAAAAGAGTGAAGTTTTTTCAAAGATTGTTGAATTCAAGTTGCTAGTAGAGAATCAAACTAACAAAAAGATCAAGAAGTTTCGATCTGACAATGGAAAAGAATTCGTGAATAAAGAGGTTAGTCAGTTATTCAAAGAAAATGGAATTGTTCATCAACTAACTATTGAATACTGCCCCGAACAGAACTCAGTAGCGGAACGGAGTAATCGTACACTAGTTGAGAAAAGCATCTGCTTATTAGAAGAAGCAGGCATGAACAGAATGTATTGGGCAGAAGCTGCCAATACTGCAGTTTATTTGAAAAACCGTTCACCTACAAAAGCGTTGAGGGTGACACCATATGAAGCTTGGACAGGAGTAAAACCGAACCTAAGCCACGTGAGAGTTTTTGGCTGTAGAGCGTTTATGCATATTGAGAAAGCCAAACGCAAGAAGCTTGATGCGAGGAGCAAAGAGATGATCTTCGTAGGATATTGCTCAGAATCCAAAGGATATAGGCTTTGTGATCCGGTGACACATAAGCTTCAGAAGTCAAGAGATGTGACATTTTTTGAAGATCAGTTCTTCGATAAAAGAGAAGCTTCAGTTCCAAGAGAGACTATCTTACCAGAATTGTTGAATGTAGAGACACAGCACAATGGAAGGCAGCAGGAACAGACACTTGAGCTGGTAAATGAACCAGAAGCGGTCAATATTGATGTGAACAATGAAGAATTGTTCGTAGAAGAAGATGAACATGATTGCGTTGAAAGGGTAGAGTCACCCGAGGTTGTTAAAATTCAGGATGAACTGCAACCAGAGAGCAGTATTCACGATGAACTGCAACCAGAGAGCAGCAGGAGATATCCTCTACGCGAGAGAACGCTAAAGAGATACGATGAGTACTATCTGTATGAAGCCACAGAAGAACGCACTGTTCAAGATCCAACTACTGTTGAAGAAGCACTCAGCAGACATGATAGAGATAAATGGCAAGAGGCCATTGATGCTGAACTTAATGCCTTGGAGAAGAATGGCACGTGGATCTTAGTCAAGAATATGGATTCCCACCATAACATAGTTGATTCCAAATGGATTTTTAAAATCAAACAGGAACCGGGGGGGAAGGAAAGATATAAAGCTAGACTAGTAGCTCGCGGCTTTACACAGAAACACGGACTTGATTACACAGAGACCTTTGCTCCCGTGATACGACATAGCACACTGAGACTTCTATTTGCTATTGCGGTTGAGAATGATCTAATAATTGATCAAATGGATGTAGTTACAGCATTCTTGAATGGAGATTTAAGGGAGAAAGTTTACATGAAGCAACCTAAACTTTGTGAAGAGAAAGGCAAAGAAGATCATGTATGCTTACTCAAGAAAGCGCTGTATGGTCTCAAACAAGCACCAAGAGAATGGAATAAAAAACTTCATGATGCATTGATTGAGTTGAAGTTCACAAGG
This sequence comes from Argyresthia albistria, assembly GCA_963457715.1. Lineage (NCBI taxonomy): Eukaryota > Metazoa > Arthropoda > Insecta > Lepidoptera > Argyresthiidae > Argyresthia > Argyresthia albistria. The sequence continues at coordinate 5,870,119 of OY735261.1, read as the reverse complement.
TCTGCCAACGAACCATGTGTTTATTTCAGAAAACGAGGCAAACAGATAATTTACATTGCAGTTTATGTAGATGATATCTTGATCTTCTATGACGATGCAGCTGAGAAAGATATTGTCAAGAAAGAATTGAAAAGTAAATTTGAGATGAAGGATTTGGGGAAAGTAGATAGCTTTCTAGGAATGAAGATTCGCCAAGAAGGAAACAAGCTTACTGTTGATCAAAGCGAATACGTTCAGAAAATTTTGGAAGAGTTCGGAATGTCTGAATGTAAGACAGTGAGAACACCGCTTGAAACTGGTAGAAAGTTGGAGAAACCCAGTGATGCAAATCTCATCCCACCCAAAGATGTTCCTTACCAAAAGTTGATAGGTTCACTTATGTACCTAGCTGTTTGCTCAAGACCTGATATTAGTCATGCAGTGGCATATCTAAGCCAATTCAACAGTTGTTACACAATTGAACACTGGAACGCAGCAAAGAGATTGCTGAGATACCTAAAGGGGACAGCTGACTACAGTTTGAACTTTGAGAAGACAGGAAGATGTCTGACTGGATACGTAGACGCTGATCATGCTGGAGATATCAGTGATAGGAAATCTTTCTCAGGTTACGTATTTCTTCTAGGAGGAGCTCCTATATCATGGGAAAGCAAGAAGCAGCGTACTGTGGCCCTATCCAGTGCAGAGGCTGAATATGTTGCGATGTCAGAGGCATGTAGAGAGTCGACGTTCCTCAAGCGACTTATGGAGGAGCTTACTGGAAAGGAATGTGGTGCCATCAAGCTGTATAGTGACAGTCAGTCAGCTATTCAGATTGCGAAGAATCCCGTTCATCATCAACGAACGAAACACATAGATGTGAGATGTCATTATATCAGAGAGGCATTGAGCAGTCACATTGTGAAAGTGGAGTACCTGCAGACTGAGAAGATGACTGCGGACATTTTCACAAAAGCGCTACCGCGAGGTAAACATGAGTACTGTGTGAAAGAAATGAACTCATATGTCTGATGGATGGCAGTGTGATAGAGTGCTATGTGAGGATGAATGTTCTGGTTTGATTTTATGGATTGTGATGATGGATCATGATGAGAGGCTGTTGAGGACAGTCCAGTCTTCCATTGAGGAGGAGTATTGGAGAGAAAGGAGGATGACACTGTCGACTGAACTGGCCACCAAGCCAGTTAGGAAATAATACAAGTGTAGGTATTTGATTTGAATGATATTCTAGCGAGTGACTAGAGTCTAGATGTCATCACCATTGTTCTGTATTTGTTTGTTGGTAAAACATGTCAGTGAAAATAAAATTATTTGTCCTGATGTAACAGTTTATATTTCTGAGATAGATTTGCAGCAATTGGTAGCTCCCTGAACACGGGAACTCCAATATGTCTGTCTGTCTGTCTGTCTGTCTGTCTGTCTGTCTGTCCGTCTGTCAGCGGGTTGAATCGTATGTGTTTAATATTGTTGCTGGTTGCCTCTATAGATATGCGCTGAATTTAATTTTTTAAACGTGCACGAAGAAAATGAACAATAAGGGCTTTTCTTTTTTTGCCATTTGTTATGTTATTTTCTGAAATTTTAAAATCATTTCCACTCAAAATCACGAGATTTTTGTTACCATTATCCATAGTCATTTTTGTATGGTGGTAAAATTCGAAGTCTGAAAAAAAGTGGCCAAGTGCCAGTCGGACTCGCCCATGAAGGTTTCTGTAGTAGCATCATAAATAAATAATACACCTAGCCCAAATATCACTATCATTCTTCAAAAGCAAATAATTACTTTTTTTCATAGTGTTTGTATGAATGACAAAGTTATCTTTACGGTTTTTAACAAATGATTTTTTTTTTATCTTAAAAACTGCTTAAGTATTTTATTTTGTTCAAACTAAGTTTCATTTAAAGTGTGTATTGAGTTTGACATACACAGCATATATATTCTTTTATTTTTCTGTTTTTGTATAAAAATCGTTATGTGGTTCACGAATACATCTACATACCAAGTTTCAACTGTGTAGTCCTAATAGTTTCGGAATAAAGTTCTTGTGACATACGGACGGATGGACCGACGGACAGACATACAATTCAATTCTCAATTTTTTATTGCACACAATAATTAAAACAGTAACATTAAAAGAAAACACATGTACAAAGGCGAGCTTATCTCTCAGTGCACAATAACAAGTTTAAATAAATTATAAACAAAAAAAATACAAAATACAGAAGAACTACTACTATACAGACTTGACGAAACTATAAGGGTTGCTTATTTCTCTACGGAACCCTAAAAACGGGAAAATGAATGGGAATTTTGGAATACTTTTTATCTTCTATTGAGGTGGAAAAAGCTCGTGATTTTGAGTGGAAATGATTGAAAATGTTTAGAAAAATCACACATTGTAAAATGGCAAAAAAGAAACGCTGGCACAAAAAGGGATTAAAGGGAATTCCCCTAAGTTGCCAGGTTAGCAAGACAAAATCGTACATTATTTATGATTGGTACATTTTTTAAAACGTAGCCGACGTGAAGCACAGATGATTTATCACTATCAAGTCCTGCTTATTTTCTGTGGAGATTTCATACATTTCTGATGCATAGCTGCTTTCAAATGTGCAAAGCAACACACCGACCGGCGCGGCGCGGCGGCGGCGGCGCGGCGGCGACCGTGTCAGTTTTAATGAATCTTATTCTGCTAATACTGGTCACACTTCAGCTGTCAAAATAGGTTCGTTTCGTTCGTTTTGAATCTACAATTTAGATTGAACGACAATTATTTCCGCTTCTTTCTAACGCACTACACAACTTATATGTCTGTACTTTTCTTTTGTCAGGCAGGTCAAAAACATAATCAAAAGGTCTATAACGAACTATCATTATAGTGTCAAAAATTCCAAGAAAAATCGTAACTTCGTAGATTTTATTTAGATTACAATTGTATTTGTCGTTACAATAGCTAAATGAGTAAAGCCTAACGAACGATGGCGTACACAGAAAAGGTATCCATAAGTGGTACAGCCCTGTCGTTTTTGTTGTACGAATGCGTGAACTCGGCGAATGCTCAGGTAACAAAACAACTTTCATTACCCTGCTTCATTAGTTCACCACTATTATTCTAATCACTTGTTATTACAGGAGGGTTTCCTCATCGGCGATGTGACTTCCGAGATAACTAACCACATATCTGACTTGCAAAGTGACTCAGCGCGTCTTGACACTCAAATCGTGGTTCGTACGGTGTTGCCTTTGCCTTCCGTGTCTCTGTTCTACCTGCCGACCGGGAAGCTACGGGAAGACGCCCTCGCAGAACTGCTCGCGACCTCCGCCAGCGAAGTCGTCGGCTGGTACAAGTTCCGGAAGAACAGCACAGTCAAACCCACCTTCAGAGACAAACTAATATCCAAAGGACTGCAAAAGTACTTTGAGAAATATCACGATAGAAAGAACTTCGTGTCTTGCAACCTGACAAACAAAACCTCAATCACTGGCGCGACCCACACATTTACCTATAGATTTGGAAAGATAAACTGTTTCGATATGTACGAGTACATAGAGGATGTCACAGCGAATTTAGGCGAGAAGCTGACAGGTTACAGGAAACCTGACCGCAGTGTGACCAGTAGTGTATTCAACAAGATCATACAGGAAAGTGCCATTCAAAATAACTCCAGTGAAGCGATACTGCAGATACAACAAGCTGTTAATGAAAGACTTCGGACAGAAGCTGCAACAGCAGCAAAGAATGAATGCACTATCCGAGAGCTTGAAGCAGAAATTAACCAAATGACCACAATACTGTCTGATCAACATGCTCTTGAGCTGAAGGTGGCATACGAGGAGATGTTGCAGGAGACATTCATGAAAACCGAAGTTGACATGGCTAAAGCATGTGCAGCAGCCTTAACAACCCCATCGAAGATTGATGTTAACAATTTCTTGATGGAAAGTACTCCTGCATCAGATAGCGACAACTCGGTACAATTTATTCCTGATGAATCAAAGGACAGGAGTCCGAGCCCTGTGCTCCCAGCTAATGCGATACCAACGGTAAATTATGCTGGTGCATTGAAAAAGACCAATTTAAATGCTATGGCTTCTAATAAGGTAAGTTTATCCATTTGCAAATCCTATTAAACTTCTTCCTGTCTGGTAAATAAATACTGAACTGCGTATGATAATGAAAATACACCTATTTGTATTTTATTTTTGATTTTGTAAAACTTAAACATTGTAAATAAATTTTATTTCCTAAAATTATCCCAATGATAAGCAATGTTTTCTCCTTTGCAGAAAGTGAATAACTGCACAGAAGACCTGATCAGTTTTGATGAAGATAAGTCTTCGCCAAAGAAGCTCCTCATCAATGATGAAGTGCGTATTGGGGAGAGCTCACCAGAGTATTAAATGTGCCTTATCCATCACTGTAATCAATATTTTCAAGCAGTCAGGAAATCGTCTTTGTGTCTGAGTTTTAATGTTGAAAACACATTTATTATTGTATCAATAAAGTTACTATGTACAGTTACAAACGGAATTACAGTCTTCACAAAATAAAAGGCTCGTTTTGACAGTTCACGCCCATGAATTTTTAACCCCTAATGCGTAGGTAATAAAAGCCAACTGTTGCGTACAAGCAAAGCGTACAAGTTGCACCTAAAAACCGCCGCTATGTAAAACCTACGCGTTAGTGGTTAAAACTTCATGGGTGTGAACTATCAAAACAGGCCTTTTATTTTGTGAAGACTAAGTGGGCCGGTGTACATAGTGTGTAGCAGATACTGAATTAGTATGCATACAGTCCGGTCAAATATTCTCGCTAATTTCGTTCTTGTTCTTCTGTAAATTCTAGCGTTGAAATGTGGCGTCCATAAATTACGTAACGTAATATTCTAAAAATGTCGGCCCCCTATCCAAGTAACAATACAGTACAGTCACCATCAGAGGTATCGTAGCGGTCAAGGTACTCAACTTTTAGTGATATATACTGTGCCGAATTTATTGAAATTGAATCATCATCATCATCATCAATCAGCCCACACCTACCCACTGCTGGGTATAGGCCTCTTCTCTACCACGCCATCCGCTCCGGTCCTGTGCCTCCGGCATCCATTGCCTACCGACTATGGCGGTGATGTCATTCGTCCATCTGGCTAGTGGTCAGCCTACTTGGCGTTTTGCCAGGGTTTACAACCAATGTGTCCTGCCTGCACTCACGTATGGTGCCGAAACGTGGACCCTTACAAAGGCGAACAGCACAAAATAAAAGTCGCACAAAGGGCCATGGAGCGTGGCATCAAACTTCAGGATCGTATTCGAAATACAGAAATAAGACGTCGAACTAAGGTCGCCGCAGGCAGGACACTTGGCACGGATCGATGACGGAAGGTGGACCAAAGCGGTAACGGAGTGGCTACCCAGAAATTGAATGCTGCTCAGAAATTATGGAGTACCTACCTCCACCGCTACGATAATCTGATAGTGACTGTACGTACAGAATACAGGCCTCCTTTCCCCTATGGAATCGCCGATAAAGGGATAACGGCGTTAGGAGTTAATATCGCGACGTAACCGTAACGCAACATCCCTTCTCTTACGTAACAGGATAGGACCCCGTAATGAGAACCCCCCCTCCGATCTCCCGAAATTGCATTACGTAATTTGTGAACGACCTCAAAACGGTTTAGAAATTCAATCAACGCTTTGGGCGTTTTCCTAACTGGAATTGAAAAGTTAAGTTAGGTTAGGTGAATCATCTATTTTAATCCATCTCCTATTCCGTACTACCTTTTGGGTGCCTCTGAAAAGCGGCCCCTAGACAATCAATTAAATTGCGCAATATTTCGAATTGTATAATTTATTACGGCCCCTAGATGATCAATTAAATTGCGCAAATATTTAATACAGTACAGTAAGTAAGTAAAGTACATTAATGTCCCCACCGAGGGGCACAGGCCTTTACCCGAATCCGAGTACAGTACAATAAACTATTTGCGCAATTTAATTGATCGTCTAGGGCAGGGTTTCTTAGAGTGGGGTCCATGTGGGGTCAGTCTGTAAAAGTGGCGGGCGGTCCGAGAATAATTTTCGTCAATTTGATAAATCTCCTAAAGACGCTTCATGATAATTTCCAGGGCGGCCAGCGCCGCCCATGCATGATTTCTTATTAGAGGCTCGTTACTGTTAGCCATGAAAACGTTCCGACGCGCCTACCGCGCGCCGCCCATGAGTTCTTCTGTATATAAATCTCGTTACCTACTAGACTTGCTAGCAATCCGCCGCGGCGGAGGCGGCTAACACGGTTTATGTGAGACTCTTTACTTGACTTGCTAGCCATGTGGAATTTCCGGCCTTCTCTGGGCCTCGTTGCTCGACTTGCCGCCCATGAATTCATGTCAGACACTCGTTACACGACCTTGCTAGCTATGTGAAATTTCCGACGCTGCCGCCCATCTTCTACCAGGAGGCTCGTTGTTCGACTTGCTACCTACCTATGTAAATTTTTTGGGGCGGAGACTCTTTACTCGACTTGCTAGATACCTATGTCAAAAAGTACCAATAAAAAGTGCAATAAAAGTTTTTTTTTTGTAACATAATAATAATAATAAAGCCATTTATTTCTGAAGACAGAGTTTTTTTAAATTCATAATTCTAGGTTGATTCTTGTTTTCATAATATGTCTCTTGTCTCCTCCAACCTCGTCCACTGTTTACGGTCTGCTGCTACTCTACACCAGTGCGGGCCCAAGGTCTGTTTGAGGTCATCCTCCCACCTTCTCACCGAGCGGCCTCGGTTTCTCTTCCCATCTCTTGGGTACCAGACCGTTACCTGTTTCCCCATTTCTCTCTACTGCATCGCAGCATGTGGCCGGTCCACCTCCATTTGAGTTGGTCGATACGTACTAAAATGTCTGTCAGTTTGTTTCGTTTGTGATGTCGATGTCTGACTTTGTCCTTTAGTTTAGTTCCCAGCAGTTCCTTTCCATGGCTCGTTGACATCTTGCGAGTTTGTCTCTGTGGTTGCAGGTCGGTGCCCAGGTTTCGCATCCGTGTGTGATGAAAACATAATACTTAAGGCTCTTTTTTTAATTTCCAAAATTATTTTTGACAGGGGTCCGATTGTTTGAATTGTGAGAGGGGTCCGTGTCTAGGGAAACGTGGAACCCCTGGTCTAGGGGCCGTAATAAATTGCACAATTCGAAATATTGCGCAATTTAATTGATCGTCTAGGGGCCGCCTTACTGTCCCTCTCTCTGTACATTCTCATAGGTAGGACCTACTTAAGTAGGTACATAATTAGTTATCATCTATCAATAGCGTATTTTATAATCATCACAACAAAAATGCTGCTGCTGTTTATTATATTATTATTTTTCAAGCTGAATCGTTTTCGAAATAGATAAAAACAAACTGTACATAATTACATGAATGTATGACGTGTATTGTATAGGATATTTTTCTAATAAAACGATACTTTCTACTTATTCTTCCGTGTTTCATAAAATGTTAGATTTTCCGAATCAATTAAAATAAACGGTCAAGTGCTAGAAGGACTCGCATCGCACACCAACGCAACGGTTCCGATCACATTTGGAGAGCGTAACACCCGAACCTACTTCCACATAAAAAACTAAAGTATAATGTCATCCATGTAAACCAAATTGAATATTTTTGTAGACAGATAGAGCAGTTTTCAGATTTTCCCTTTACTTGTGCTACTGGTATTATAAGACCTTGCTTTGTGAAGAGCGACGGGCAAAAATGTATGAAGCGTGGGCCCAACTCCAATAAAGATGGCTTGTTTTTTAAATTAAAGGTCTAGTATAGATACACGTTCAGGCAGGCACAAGCCAGATTTCGCTGTGTGGCTGGAGTTATTCGATTTGGAAAAAGTTGAAGGTGGGAGCGGGAACCCTATGATTCTTACTAGTAAACTCGTCGAATTTGGGCTCATTAGGTTCGTTGTGACAAGCCCTTGTTACCACCGAGCTGATCTGATTATGGAGTGCGAAGATCGAAGTTGACCTTTTATTATACAAGCCATCTTTATTGAAGTTGAAGGCCCATTTTGCCCATCATTCTTTCATGATTGTAGGCCTACGGGAAGTACCCTTATGGTTTGGGTCCAATGCGATTACTATGAAAATCCAACAATTTTACAGCATAAACGGTCGTAGCGTTCCATTGCGTTGACTTATACATATATAACAAGGATGCTCAAGGGTATACAATACACATACTCCTACCTCAACTTTATAGCCATGTAAAAATTCCGGATCACAAAAACACCAACAGCCTGGTTAATGCTTATGGTCCCCTGAATTTAAAACTGAACTTTCCTGTAACATATTTTTCGTTTACTATCTATGTTTGTGGGAGTATGTAAATGTTTCTGGGAGCACAAACTAAAATAGAATAATTGAAACAAAAAGTAAACTTTAGATAAAACCGACTTCCACAAACCCTATTTGATTAGATTGAGTGTCTTCACAAAATAAAAGGCCCCGGTAGGCCAAACTAAATTCAACCTTATTACGTCAGTGACACGGACGCTGTCACCGGGCCTTTTATTTTGTGAAGAGTACGAACTGTAACTCCTTATCCCCCCCCCCCCCTTAGGGACTTAATTTTGTTAAATCCCATCTCAGTGCTACCACACTCTACTAAGGAACCTCTGTACAAAGTTTCATGGCTCTAGGTCCACCGGTTTAGGCTACCTAGTATTGTGCAGTTCTGGTGGTCATATGTGGTCTTCATCAGCAGTTCCGCAATAAATTATGCTTACCAATATTATGCTTACCATGAGTAAATGCACGAGTTATTACTAAAAACACAAAAATCAATATAGGTCTGCCTATAATATTTGAAGAGTTCAGTCGATTTCTCCAGGATCCCATCATCAGATCCTGACCTGGTAGTCCACAGTACCAATGGGAAGGTAAACCCTTTCAAACAAAAAAAATATAATTCCAAATCGGTCCATCCGTCTAGGCGCAATCGGGGCACATACATAAATAACCGGTCAAGTGCGAGTGGACTTGCGCACGAAGGGTTCCGTACCATTAACTATAAAAAACCGCAAAAAACGTTGTGACAGCCTGGTGACAGAACGGACAGCGAAGTCTCAGTAATAGGGTCCCGTTTGGCACCCTAAGCCTAAGGGTACGGAAGCCTAAAAACAACCGGACGAATTGTAAACCTCCTCCTTTGGGAAGTCGGTTAAAAATATGTGTTAATCAGGTTTTATATATCAGATAAATCTCAAGTTATTGTTTAATCATGTTTAATTATGGTTAGCCAATACAAAGTAAGTAGGCATTCAAAATTCCTATTATTTATCGAGTTTTCTTACTTTTGCCCATGCCATGCCTCCTCAGTGGATTAAAATACCTAGTATCATATAGTGGTACCCCCTGCTATCGACGTGTGCAGGTTTCAATTCAATATCTAGTTGTAAAACACCTTAATTTTCCCATATTAATCCATAATTTCTTTATTGCACACAAACAGTTACATAGGACAATAAAAACATAGAAAACGTGTACAAAGGCGAGCTTATCTCTAACATTAACATAATTTCCCACCAAAATGGAAGGATTCGGAATAATTCCAACTTGGGTGATTCGGAATAATTCCCGATGAGAATAATGTTCATAAATATCGTCTATCCATTCTTACTTGTCCAAAAGTTAGGTCTCGCCAAAAAAACTGACTATTGCTTTTTTTAGTGTCTAGTCCCCCGTAATCTTATTAGAATAGGCCCTTACAAAATAAATATATAGGTATAATATCAAAATGCAAAGTAATTTTAGAGTTAAATCAATCAAAAACTCATAACAATTATATGAAATTCTGAATTAATTTCATTCATATGTCGGCAGGTTTATGCACTTATTTCAGTTTTTTTGTTTGTAATTTTATAAAATTGGACAAGTGTGAGGATAAACGCAGTGTTTCTTTTCGTGTTTTATTTTTATTTGACGAAGCTGTTTTTGTGAATGCTTGACATAGTTTTTATTAACGCAGTATAGACAAGCTTATCTCTAAGAAGAAATCTCCCAACTTATTCTCGAAAACAACCGTATTGAGGTGAAGATTGAAACAATAAAAATAACTCATCAATTTTAACTTTTATTTTTTAGTTTTTATTCTATACATTACATCCATATCTGCATCCTCAAGCGCATTTTAAAATTTGACGCAAGTCGTCACCTTACAAAACTAAAACTACACTTACAAATTATGAAATGTAGCAAACAAGGCCAACCCGAGGATCACCTATGAGATACAGTGAAAGAGTCTTGAGAACTGAACAAACAAAGTTTCTGACATCAACATAAAATCTTGTCATCACATTGGCCTTGCTGCAGAAGACTTTGGCTTCTCTTACATTAGTAGCATACAACACTCCCACATCCACACGCCAGCTACTAAATTGTGTATGACACGAGCAAATGCATTTTATTTTACAATATAATCACGCGTATAGTCATCGAACAAACATGCTGGGACATCTAGTAATGGTATCACAATATCCAAGTTACTCCTTTTAATGTTCAAATAGATATTTTTCCGCTCTCTTATAGAGATTCAACATTAATTTGTAGCCAGTCTATTAGTTGCAACGTTTTTCAGTGCCCTAATGTAGAAGATATTTACAATCGCTATGCGGAAATAGGGCATCCTTACCCTAACTTAAAATAGTTATTATAGTATATTTCACAAATCCAGCACAGAAAACAGTTAGAATTCTTAGTAGGTACATCACCTAGGACCAATACCATGTAATAAGTAAAATAATCAGGCAGATAAATGACAAGGATATCATATTGTGACTGTAACGCAGTTTATATGAAAAACATTCAATGTGTTCCTCCAAAATAAGACCATATTTGCAAAAAGTCTTTTTCTGCAACTTTTACGTCATTTCAATTCAGAATCACGAGCTCTTCTCACCCGCATGGAGAAAAAAAGTGTCCCGAAAATTCCATATAATATATTTTTGTTTCCACTTAGTCACTATCATACAAATCATCTGTAAAATCGTGACGAAATAGGACAAAATAAACTAGGACATCTTTTTTTCCATGGGGGTGGGAAGGGCTCATGATTCTGAATAGAAATGACGTAAAAGTTGCAGAAAGGGAGAATTTTTCAAATATGGTCATATTTTGGAGGAACTGCTCATTTAGTTCATACCCGATAGCAAAGAAATAATGGTAAAAGGTAATGCGGAAAGCTGATCTCAATGGGATTTGATGATGGTACATTATTATGAATAGAACATCGATACACTATGTACACATATTTCGGAATGCCTTTCCTATTTCATCACTGGATGTACACATAACACAATAATTCTATCATTTATATTGTAACGTCCTTATTCATAAACGTAAATAGACCTATGTCATCTAAAAGCCAGTTAATTTCGTTTGTCTTCGTCTTTCACTTTGAAATT